>PVHP010000213.1:0-117393 GCA_004024765.1 Zapus hudsonius
GAGGGTTCTCAGAGGGGGTTGCGGGGTTTTGAGAGAGGTGGCATTCAGCTGGGCAAAGTGAAGACCCTGGTAGAAAAGACAAAAGTCAGGCAAAACTAGCTCAAAATTTTATATGTATATATATATATTTATATATGTATATATATATAAAATGTACATATATGTTATATATATAAGGAAATGTCATAGTGAAACCTGTTGCATTATATACTAAGTAAAAAAAGGTAAGAATAAAAACAACTTAGTTTGCCTGTGTCACATGATGACACATCTCTTATTTTTTTAATGACAAACATCAAGTGTGGAACCTGTGACACTGTTGACTGCTGGGTGGTGTGCACGACTGCAGGAAGATGGGCTTTAAATGTGCCTCCTCATCAGGCCTGTGTTTTATCATCTGGCTGTGCTAAATAGATATTCCAGGATCTCCACAGTATATCAGTCACAGCCCCCGCCTATAGCAACCGTGGGAGTGTAAACCACGGATACCGTGATCATGAAACTCATAAATCCATGTCATTTGTGTGTCATCCACGCCATCCTCATCCATCATCCCTTACGCTTGCAGAGCAGCCAGCCATTGGAGGATTTTGAAGAGCGCTTTGCTGTAGCCACACCGGTAAGATGAGAGGGGCCCCGCGTGGTTAACAGTTTCATGTCATTGTGCCATCTCTCATTCCATGAGTCATCAATCATGCTTTGTGGTTGCAGAACAGGAACCTGCCCTTGGACTTTGATGAGCTTCTGGAGGCTGCCAAGGTAAGCCCTCCAGGGGCCTATTGAGGGAGAGTTCTTCCTGTGTGATGGGCAGGGGCTAGGCTTTGGGCTGCTCCAGTTGGGTGACTGGTCCAGAACTCACTGAAGACTGGAGATGGACCCTGCCAGGAGGTTCAGTCGTGAGCATGTGTAATACACAAGTACGTGCTTGTAAGCCAGAGTGTGTAGGAGAATGAACCACTGTGTTGGGTCATACAACCGACACATGTTAGCCTTCTGACACGTGCTAAAGGGGCACCAGAGAGGAAGGCCCGGCCTCTGACCTAAACAAGTTCCTGGTGTGACCTAGTTCAATGCTGGATGGGACAGCAGAGGGCAGGGCTGGGCAGGCTAGGCTAGGGTAGGTTTGAACTTGGTTGGAGTGGGTAGGATTGGGTGGGGTGGGGAGGGCAGGGCTGGGTTGAGATAATTAGGATAGGCTAAGGTAAATTTGGGTTGGGTAGAGTAGGGTAGGGCAGAACAGGGCAGGGTAGCCTCACACATCCTTTCACAACACAGCACAGTTAGTGTAGTGTAACCCTGTGAGAACTCAGACACATGAAACTGTTTCAAGTACACCACTGGGAATCACCAACAGGCAAGGCTGCTGTCCATCAGTACACAGCCTGGGAGAGTTGTTCTGGTTGGTAGCCAGTGTCTCTTCAGATGGGTCAGTGTACAAGCCGGTGGATATGATCACCCGAGATACATAGAGCAGGGATTTCCAATGCCATCTAGTGTCACCAGGAGACAGTAATTCAGCATCTCTGGGATGGAGCAGGAGTCAGCACTTTCTCTGGGTGCTCTTAGATACATCCAAATGGAGAACACTGAGCTACTAGTATGGCACACATCATTGTGGGCAAGGTGATGAGGTGGGGGCAGGATGAGGAGGAAGCAGTTCCAAGAAATATAACAAATAAAACAACATCTTAATTTATGCTCGAAGAAGGGGTGAGAAAGGCGATCGATGGGTGAGTGTTCATATGAGAAGGAGCTTATGCAAAAGCCCTGTTTTGGCCTCTGCTGTCACAGCCTCTTGTGTTCTGGCCTTAGCACTGCTGTGACTGTCTGCGGGTCTGCCTTGTGATGACAAGGACAGAAGCATGCACCCCTCAGCTCCATATACCCTGTTCTTGGCACGGTGGCCAATGTGTGGGAGAGATTCCTGTCTGTGGGTCTTTCCATACAGCTTATGACAATAAGACCAGGAGAAAGCTCTCCTCAGCTCCATATATCATGTTCTTGGCACAGTTGCCAATGTGTGACAGGGATTCCTGAATGTTTACCCGAAGTGACCCAGGGTCCTGGTGCCAAAACATAGGAAGAGGGTTGGCAAGACTATTGTGGGGGTCATGACTTCTGAGCCCCCTTCAATGGTGCTATAAGAATTTCCCCCATGAGGGATCCAAGATCTATTTGTGTCAGCCCAGGAGGAAG
Organism: Zapus hudsonius; assembly: GCA_004024765.1. Classification (NCBI taxonomy): domain Eukaryota; kingdom Metazoa; phylum Chordata; class Mammalia; order Rodentia; family Dipodidae; genus Zapus; species Zapus hudsonius. The sequence continues at coordinate 2,197 of PVHP010000213.1, forward strand.
GACAGCACTCCATGTACTCCTGAGAAACCATCACTTGTTCAAAGCCAAGTGGCTGCCAAGATCTAGATCAGTTGGGGTATTGAGGAGTGACCGCCTAAACATCCCAGTTTCGGTTTATCTCTGTCACTGGCTGTGGCAGCCTGCATGGTCGCTCCACTTACTGTTGAAAAATAACCAACCCCTTCAAAAAGGAACAGATCTGCCATCTCTAGCTACGTGTCTCTTCTGGAAGACATATGAGATGCCCATATGGTCAGGGCCTTCCTCTATGATGGGGAGGCATGAGAACTGATCTCTTAGGACCCCTGGCCTCTGGTTAGAGGATGTCATAGAGCTGGACTGGCAGTATTTGGCCAGGCTAATTAGGGTTTGGCTAGGGTAGATAACCAGGGATCTGCAGGTCCAATCTATTCTACCTACTTTTAACCCCTGGTCATGAACCCCAGCCCTGGCTCCTCTAAACAGTGACAGCAGTGCTGACTTTCTTGGGTTCAGTATCAAACATGATGATATATTGCAAAATATATTATAAACAATAAAGTGTTTTACGAGCGAGAACACATAGGCCTTTAGAATGATTAATAAGATCACCATTTTCAGATAGAACATGGTTTATTAGGTTACAAATGAGAGGATTGGGGTTCACATGGGGGAGGGGACTGAACAAATGATATTATTCCACTTTCTCGGTCATATATGGTTATTCAGATTATTTTTAATTTTATGGCCCAAGAACCCCCTTTTCTATAAAATTTAATTAACTCGGGGTTCTATTTAAATACCAAATCCAATGAAATGAAATAACAATCTATGTTTTATGCCTCCCCATGTTTTTCTCGTTTAATCCTTGAGTAAAAATCATCAGACAAGAGGAAGGGCTGTATCTCAAGAAGCAAGGTTTTTTTAAAAGTTGTGCTTAACGAGAAAATTAGGCAATAAATTATATTTATGATGTTAGTAAAAGTATGCCACGAGTTCAACACATTTGAGATGTAAATTGTGTGACTTAATTATTAACTTCATTTTAATATTTTCCTAACACTGAAAATAGTTGCAGGCTATTTTATAAGCATCCAGTTCTAACCGAGAGGAAGCCTGGAAGCTTCATTTGAATTCATTAAGTAGAATGAATCCTGTAGGAATGTGGGAGGGAGGGTAAAGGCTAGCAGAGCTCACCACCTCAGGTTAGATGCAGCTGTCGTGCTGAAGAAGCCTTGCAAGAAAATCTCTGGGAGTCCATCCAGATTTGGGAGGGCACCCTGGAATCCAGTGACTAGTGTCAAGAGTTGTGAAGAAGTGCACGCAAATGTCACTACAACCTTGACCCTGCCCTCACCCTCTCTTCCCCAGAAGAGGTCCATGCTGGGAATGCCAGGCAGCTCCTCCCCTCCTGCCAGTGCTGTTCCTGGCTCCTACAGTTCCCTGTGCCTGGAAGGCCTCTTGTCTTCTTGGTCACCCTGCTAACTGTGCCTCTCCTGTGGGCACCAGACACAGAAGGTCTCCTGTAGAAAACCTCACTAAACTTCTCTGCCTCAAACAGAGAATAGATCCCCTTCTAGGTGCCCTCCAGTGCCCCATAAAGGCTTCTGTCACCTTCCTGCCACACGACCTTGAAATGCTCTGTATCTATGGATTGTCACCAATCCCCCAGCAGATCATATCATATGCTCCCTGCAGGTGGGACTTGGTAGTTGTAATGTTCTGAGCACCCAGCACCATCTCAGCACCCAACACTTCTCCAAGGCTGTGTGGTTAGGAAGGAAAGGATTACTTCCTGGGTGCCAGGCACTGTTATCCAGACAGAGCCCAAATGGAGGAAGGGAGAAAAATGAATTCACAAGGCTGAGTTTCATTCTTCTCAGCAAAAAACCTTTTGTACCTTCTCAGTCAGGCTGAGCCAAACCGAGAGCAAGGCTTGCTGTTGCAGGTCGAGTATCCCTTGTTGGAAATGCTTGCAACCAGAAGTCATTCAAAATCTGGGCATAATCAAAATGGCAAACCGTAGGGATTGCATTGAAGTCTAAATACAAAATTCGTTTCTACTTCAGATGAAGCTTATACTTATAGCCGGAAGAAACTTTATCCAGTATCTCTGGTGTGCTATGCTTGTATATTTCACTATGACCTGTCACAGGGTGTCAGGTGCGGAATTTTCCACTTGCAGCATCAGACCAACCCTCAGAAAGGTTTAGATTTGGAGCCTTTGGGGTGTGGAATTTTCAGATTCCAGTTGTGCCATCTGTAATGTCAGCAAATATATAATGGAGACATTACATATTCAACTCTCCCTCATCCAATTCAGAGAGTTAAAGCTCTGAGGATCTTGTGAGATTGAAGGGGTAGAACTGAACTATTCCCCAGCGGTGGGACCCCGAGCTTAGAGCTTGTTCACTTACAAAGAGGAATAATCCTTCCTTTCTTTATATGAATCTTAGATACACAGCCATGCCCCAGTCACAGCAGAAGGAAGTGCACAAGGAGCCCGATGACAGACACCCCCCCATTCCTTCCATTTACTGGTGTTGTAGATGGTCTTAATTAGATGCTCTCGCTTCGGACCTAAAGATGAGTAGAGAGTGATTTCTGCCCAGTGGACAGGTTTGCACAGAGTGTGTGATTATATGCTTTGCGCGATTAAATCAGGCCATTTGGTTCCTGGCCAGAGACGCCCTATCATCCCTGAAAGCTGGAAGTGTATGCAGATTAACTTCTAAGTGTATCTTAAAGAGTTCTCCTGCTGCTATGGCCAGCCTTGCTAGCCTTGCTTGTGCACTGTGTGATGGATGGGAAGATGAATGATACAGTGTCTGTGGAAATGGAGTTCCTGGGAGTGATTGATAGTGTATATACAAGGTTGCTTTTGATGCCCTTCCTGGTATGAAACGAAATGTTTTCTTTCCTTCCAACTATATATATTTATATATTGTCCCAAAGAGAGACTCTATTGGGGGTTGCATAGTTGATTGCATGCTGTATACAGAAAATTCAAATCCTGACCTGGACGACCTTGATGTCACCTCTAGGAGAGTCAGTTTATTTATCTGCAAAGATGAGATGATGATTTCTACCTCTCAGGGCTGGTGCTGTTGGAAGCACTAACTGTGATAGGACAATGCAGTCATCCCTTGCCATTCTTAGATATGGACGAATCTCGTATAGAGAGGTTTCATCCTGGAGAGAAAACCAATCGTGGGAATACATCCCTGCCTTTGTCTCCTGGAGAAGAGATAGGTACTGGCATTTGATGGTGAATAATGGTGATATGGTATTATTATTGCTAATTAATGGGTGGCATTGATCAAGCCTGGATAAACAGACACACTGAAGCAAAACTGATTCTGACTCTATCCAAAGTATTGCTTTTGCAACCAAGAGGTATAGTCAAGACTGACAGTTATGGAGAAGAGAAACGATTATCCTCCCAGCAGTGTTTGAAAGCAGACTGGTCACATGGTTTTCTTTTTGTCTTTTCAGGCTGTGACCCAATTAGAGCTTTTTGGGGACATGTCTACTCCTCCTGATATAACCTCTCCCCCTGTAAGTATACACGGTCCCTGCCTCCCCCACCCTCCCCCAGCCCCGTAGCCTGGTCCTTTCTTTCCTCAACCCCACAGTGGCAGAACTCTGGGCATCTGTGAAATAGGCTTGCCAGTGAGTTTCCAGTCTGGCTCTTGTAAACTGTATGACTCCGGGATCTCCCAGAGCTCCTGCAGAAAATCTGAGCTCCCAGCCACAGCTCGGCCAGGGCATCTGAGCCATTGCTTCTTGCAAGAGGACCGAGATTTCAGACAGCCCTCATAAAAGCAAAGAGAAGAAAATAGAATTAAAAACAAACCAAGACAGAACCCCAGTGCTGGATGCTTTCAGGAGCAACCTGCAGCTACTACAGAGACAGGAGCTGAAGTGGCCCCTCCAGCCCCTCCCCTCCCCTCCCCTGCTCATCTCTGGAGGTGGGCAGAGAGCGCTCAGCCATGGCCTCACCAGCTGAAGCTGCTGGGAAGGGACAGCTCTGCTGGGCATCTCTAGGTTGTGCAAACCGAGGGATACAGCTATGGTTCATTGGTGAGATACACCTCACAGAGAAAGGGATGTAACATCACTATTGAGGACAGATGGCCTGAGATCCTGTTGCCCACAGCTGTCCCTGGGGAATCTGGGCACAGCTGCCTCTTCCCAACACCTGATGTCCAGTGTAAGCCATGAGGGAGAAGGCCATAGTACCTGCACCCATGAAAGCTAAATAGCTCTCACCTATATCCCTGAGATAACTGACCTCTGTAGACCACTGAGGAGCAGACCTGTAGGGCTGTGGAGCTAGGACCCTCTGCATTGTACACATGAGCAAACTTAGTCCCAGGGTGGTCACATGACTCTTCCTCCAAGGTCATGTGGGGGAGGGTGAAAAACAGCAGCCCTGACTGTGTGCCAAAATGCTTACCACAGCACCTCATGGCTGTGTTTCTGGCCCTGAACCCAAGCTCAGTCCAAATGGGTATTTAATAAACCACAGAACAATGCCATTCATCCCACAAGCTGCCAGTCTAAAAATGGCTTCGTCTAATTGCTGTGGTTTCAGGATTAATTGCTTGCCCCAGTCTGTTCCAAAGAGGGGTGGAAACCCAGAAAGGATATTATAACATTGAACAGACTCATTATACTCAGTAGCTGTAGATGTTAAAAATAAATATTAGCCAGGTGTGGTGGTGCACGCCTTTAATCCCAGCACTTGGGAGGCAGAGGTAGAAGGATCACTGGGAGTTTGAAGCCAACCTGAGACTACATAGTGAATTACAGGTCAGCCTGGGCTGGAGTGAGACCCTACCTCAAAAAAAAGTGTTGATGCTTAACTTCTTACCTGCATTTTAATATTTTCCTAACACTTAAAATAGTTGTGAGCCATCAGCTGCACTCACCTCACCCAACTCATGCAGCAGACCGAACTTCTGCAATTCTAGCATGGGCCAGGAAGGTGCTATGGAGTTCCCAGCTGTGCAATTACTGAATTTTGTGGTCTTTTTGAGAATCTTTCCTTCTATTTGCCAGGGAAGATTCAGGCAAGAGTCTGGGAGCCAACAGGACACAACACTCCATTTGCCAAGTTTTCTTGGTTCATTTAGACAATTGCTGCTTTACCATCTACATACTAATTCACTAGACTTGAACTGGATGATACTAGGGCGGAAGTGGATGTATTTTAATTTGTCTGCCCCTTGGAGATAGAGGCCCAGATAAATTTATTATGCTGGCTATCGTTTGCGGAGCCCTGATTCTATGCTTATGTGTGGTGCTAAATAACTTAATATCAAATAATCATTTAGATTCATGGTCTTATCTTAGCCTCAAGGCAGCTACAGCAACGTCATTTTGTCCATTTTATAGATAGAGTCTGTCGCCAGCCCATGGTCCATGCAGCACTTGGGTGGTTTGGGACTATGGCTGGCTTCAGCTGCACCCCTTTTGTGCCCCACTGTCTCCATCAGCTGGAGCTGCTGGATGGGTCTCATGCATCCACCCTTCTCTCTGTGTCTGGCAGACTCCTGCGACTCCAGGTGATGCCTTCCTCCCGTCAGCATCCCAGACGCTTCCGGCAGGCGCAGACATGTTCAGCTCGGTACCTTTCAGCACCGCTGCTGTACCCTCAGGTAAGTCTCCTCCACCTTTCAGCCTCACTCAGCCACAAAGGCAAGGGCTGACTGCTGAGCCAGCATCATGCTGAAACCCCCGGGGAGCCTCCTGCTGGCTCTGGAAACTGCTATTCTAGCCATGTGAATGGGCAGGCAGAGAGAGGTCAGGCACAAGCCTAGAGGATGCTGTTGGACAGAACTCAGGGATGGAGCAATGCCATCCCAGAGTCCAGCCATGCAAACGCGTGCAGGTGCAATCCACCTGCCCGCCTCAGCCTTGCAGAGAGGATGAGGAGCAGGAGAGAGGAGAAGGCCAGCTCACCATGCATACACACCTCTTGAGACCTGATGGGTAGAAGGATTTGCCTTATTTGGTACTGGAAAAGGAGGTTCCTCACCCGCAAAGGGACCCCGAGGGACAACAGCAAACTTCTAGCAGTGAATTGGGAATAGAATGTGTCCTTTCAAGATTTTAAAGTATTTGTTCAATTTTCTAAGTACCCTTTAAAATGTGTACACAGTGTTCATAGTAGGGTGCAGGTAAGTGACATACAGGTGACATCCACCCAAAGGCTCATGCCTTGTTTCCATGGCTTCAGACACTCCAGGTAACCAGGCCCCTCCATGTGGAAACAGCTCTGTTCTTCGGGCACATGGAGCCTGGATGCATTTTGTATTTCCCTTTCCTTATATGCTTGAAGTTGGCGGCTTCATCGTTCTTTCTTGACTTTATTCTTATAAGCGGCAAATGAGAGTTTGAATATTTTAGCGTACAAATCTGCTCGTGCATTTTTTTCTATAAATAATTACTTTTAATTACATAGCGTTCAAAGCAAATTCACGGCATCAAATATAAACCTTGATTTTATTGTATGTAAATTAAAAATTCATGCCCTGTTCTGAAGTACAGTTATTCTTCTTGGGCCACAGGACTTTAAAATCTTCAAACCAGTGTGACCGAATGTGTCATTGAACATATAATCAACATTTTCCACTGGGAATGCCCCGCCCTCCTGTACTTGTGTCTTGTGTTTGTGACACCCAGGATGAAATGACTGATGGCGACAGGGGACCTCAAACTTTATAGAAATCTTTAGGCACATTTTCACTGTAGGTGTCTTCTGGGTGCCCACTCTGGGTGCCTTAGTTCAGGGTGCTTGCGGCAAAGCAGAGGGCTTACCTCCTGCAGCAGACCGAGTGATAGCATAGAAACAGCTTGTTCAGCAAGAAAACAGTGGTGCTGGGGAAGAAAGGAAGCTTCGAGAGTCCTGGTGGAGGAGGCTGTGGGCAGGAAAGGCTCAAGGGCCCAGGGAGCATCAGACAGGAGCAGCTTGGTCCCTTCTAGTCCCATCTCCTTCTGTATAAATGACAAAAGTGACCCTAGGTGCAACTTTATGGCTCTTCTGCATTTGCATCTGACTAACAACAACGTGAAGCCCTGCCTTTATCAGGCACTGAGCTGTTCTGTGATACTCCCAAGTCCATACCAGATGGAGGCAGGGGTTACAGACCTGGATTCTAGTCTTGCTGATTAGCCAGCCATGTTACATACTGGAGAAATGCTGTGTCTTTGAGTTCTTAAAAAACTCATCAAGTACCTCCAAGACTTCAATTTTTAGAACAAGTCTATAATTCAATTATCATATTTTTGCTTTCCATCTCTACCTAAAATATGCTTGAGATCATCTTCAGCTGGCATTAATCTGGGTCTTTCCCTACTTCAGCTGGTGTTAAAAGTCTCAGCAGTATCTACCTGTCGCCAGTTACCCAGCCAGCCATAGAGAGGCAGGGCAAGGAAGGGAACACTGTGGACCTTTGAGTCGAATGGGCTGGGTTTGAATCCTGGCTCAGTCATTTTTTACTATTCTATTTATTTAAGAGTGAGAAAGAAACACAGCAAAAAGCAGACAGGGAGACAGAGAGTGAGTATGGGCACACCAGGGCCTTCTGCCACTGCAAACGAACTCCAGATGCAGGCACCGCTTTGTACGTCTGGCTTTACATGGGTACTGGGGAAACGAACCTGGGCTGTCAGTCTTTGCAAGCAAGTACCTTTAACCACTGAGCCATCTCCCCAGCTTACATTTTTAATAAGCTTTAAACTTCTGCAAGTAACTTCTCAGAGGCAGTTTCTTCATCTTCATAACTGAGTTGGAAAAAAATACCAATACTATAGGAATTAAAAGAAAATTAAGCACTTAAAAAATGTCAGTGCACTGTAGCTAACTGATACACAAAAGGCGATTGTGATTATTTTTATCGTGATTGTTTTTATAACGGAGCGGAAGCAGAAGGACGTATATCCTATCCTACCCTCTCTTTCCTCTGTATCTTCTTGGACTTCTTAAAATACATGTGATCAAGTTGAGGTCTCCAGCTGATAGCTGCAGAATGCTCTATCCAACATCTTCCAGGCATCCAGGCTCTTCTTACCTCTAAGTCAGGGGTGATGGTGATTTGTCCTCCCAGAGCCCAGCTGAAGAACTGTATTGGGGGTCACCTGTAGGAAGACCTCTGTAACCGTGCCTGATGATGTGTTTTACACTTTCAGACAGATGTTGTACCTCAGGGGCCAGAGCTCTGGTGCTCATACAACTCAAGCCGTGTCCTCATGGGTTGGAATCTCTTACATACAAATGAACCAGAGAGTGGTAATATTCATCTTAGAGGCTTACTGCAAAGATATGCTTCCCCCGCAATGGGAATGGCACCAAAGAAAGGATTGGGGTTTTTACTGTTTTATTCTTCATTGCGTCTATAGAGACTAAATCAGAACCAGGCACCCAGCATGGATATTTTTGGATGAATGAATGAGTCAAGTGAGGTAATGCGAATCAGAGGTACCATACATGCTCTGTATAAGTGCTAGAAATGTGCTTTTTTCAATACTTCAGTCTCTCCCCCCCCCCAGATAATGGGGAGGGGATGTCCCAGAGTCTGGCATCTACTTATAAATGGCACTTTATAGCATTTTTTAGAACTCTACTACAAGGTGGCAATGCAGGTGTTCCCTTCTTGCTCACAGAAAGGAGGTTTGTGATGATCAGAACTCCACAGCACAAGCAGATGGTTCTTGGCACCTCTTCCGTCCACTGCTTCACATTTACACACGATACAGCCAACAAGTTGTTAAGTGGTCACATAGCCACCAAGGAGCTTCCTGAGTCCATGGCGGCTTCAGTCCTGGCGCTGAGGTGTTTCATTAGACCAGCATAAGCCCTGTGGCCAGAGAGTGGTAGCCCCAGACCTGGAGAGACTTCAGGCTGCATCCACCTCAGGGAGGGAGGCCTGTTAGCTCCCAACATTGCCCTTTACCGCCTTTTACTCTTCTGAGCATTGTACCCTTGGTCTGGAGCAGATGGCAGGGAGCCAGCGAGTGCTAATAGCTCTCTGCAGAAACGTGTACACAGCCCATCTGCTATTTCCTGGTGGGAAAAAAAAACACAATAAGATGGTTGTGGGGGGGGGGAGAAAAACCTGCCATAGCTCTTAGGGATCTCAGCATCTCGTCACACTCCTGGAAGAAAGTACAGTGAAGACATTGATTCCCATGGGCTCACCCAGCACCTGAGCTGAGCTCCTAACCAAGCCACATGCCTGAGCCTTGTGCTCAGGTCCAAGGGCCCCTGACCTGTGGCCTAAAGTACTTCTTCACCTGGCAGACCCAGGAACACACAGCTCACAGCCAGCCATGTAGTCCAAAAGACAACAGTGGACACACTCAGCAGTGCACTGTGTTTTCAAGCTAGGATGCTCTGTAGGTTAGACTTCACCCTACATTGCTTTCAGATTTCAGTAGGTGTAACCTATCAGCGGTCAAGGAGCAGATGCACTTTAGAATCTAGAATGTATCTTCTTTTTAGAAAAATGGTGTGAAGGATGGACCAGCTAGTTAGAAAACATGGAGGAATTCCCACTTATGCACCAGAGTCTTTGACAACTCCATGGATAAGATTCTGTATAAGAAACATGTGCAGGGTCTTCCTTGAGTGCCTGAAATGAAATACAGCATAACCTACCTACACAGGTTTCTTTTAAAATCTGTATAATGGCCTAATGGCAACATCAAATTGAAATCAAAGAGATAATCTATAATAAAGATATGCAGTTCGGTAAGGAAATATCCTGGTGTGATCATACTACATGACCCAGGAAATGACTCTACCTAAGGACAGAAACTCCAGTGAAAGCTAAGGCTACTGTACAGGCTGACACAGAAGGGCCGTGTGAGATCAGCATCTATGAGAAGTGCAGCATGGTCAGAGACCAGATCTTCCAAAATGGTGAACAACCTTTGAATGTTCCATATGAAGCAAAACACAGTCTTGCCTCCATATATTCCTGAAAAGGTACAGGTGTTGAAACTGTGCAAAGAAACTGAACTTCCACACAATCCCATGACATTTAGGGTCATAAGCTAAATATATGTCAGACAATTCAGGATTGTGTGCACTGGTCTCGTAGATTATATCTACTGTCAATGTGTCCCTTAAATACCAACAGGGCCTACCCCACTGTGGTTACCATACTAACCAACACATGGGCCACCCATTTCTTCTTCACCCCTAGCTGGGCAGTAGCAATCCCACTGAAAACAGTGAGCCATGTTAAAGCCCATTAGAGAGTGTGAGAAACCAATGTGGCTGAGTTCCCAGTGTGTTCATAGATCAAGTCTCTGCGTTTTTATGTAATAGACGAAGCAATGTGAGTTTGCAGTGGTGCCCCCCCAACATCTCTTCACCATCCCACTCAGAGCAATGGGACTTGAGAATTTCACAAGGATATTGTCTGCTTTGGTGGTGTCTCTGCCTCATGGTGCAATACATGTAACGTGGTGAGGTTAACCAGAAGAAAGCCCATGTGTCCTGCCAGAGCCTTCTTTCCCAGGAGAGGTGGTGTGGACATGCAGAATGGACACCTTGCCAGGAAATACCAAAGTGTTGAATATTGATTTGATCCTGTTGAGGGGGCAGGTGGATCTGAGATAGAACATGGAGTGAGATACCCTGAACGTGATCTCTCTTGGTTTGCCAGAGTGATTAGCCTGACCCATGATGTGATCATTGCCACAACACCCAACCATCATCCCCTTGGAAGTTTCTAGGATTCTCTGAATCCATGCCTCTTCACCCTCATCTCACCACATTGCACCTGCAAATTCCTTCTGGCAACTTTGAAAGTGCTTCTAGTGAGAAGCCACCTGTCGTTCTGACTTAACTGTACATGCAGGTGGCCCCCAGAGGTGCATGAGGAACTCTGAATGCATATGAGACTTTCTAATGGTCCCACAGTGTGCTAAAATATTCCATGGTCAGCTGGGCTGGGCTGTGAAAGATCAGAAATTAGTCTTGGCCATCTGAATGAGACAGTGTTACGCAAAGGAAAGAAGACGAAGTTTAGGGATTGACCATCTCAAAATAGACCCTAATCCTACCTCATGCAAGCTGTGTGACACTTAGCAAATTGCTTTTCCTCTATTAACACCAATTTTCTTATTTGTAAAATACTGGTGATAATATCTAACATACAGAGGTTTGGGGAAAGATATGAGATGGTGGACCATGTACACTATAGGGATTTGAGAAATGAAAATTATGGCTATTAATATTTTCATTATAACAAATATAATTTCTGTTCTTATTAAAATGTATATAGCTTACCTGAAAAGAATAGGGAAAATTATGGTGGTAATATATATAAGCATATTGTTACATATTATATATGCAAGTATATTACCCTGGTGTTTTGCAGTACCCAAATGTACTACGATATGAGATGCCCTCATTGGGTAATAACTTTCAGTTGTTGTTTCCTAGGAATGGAATAACACAAAAATAATACGTTGCCACTTGGTGCATCTCTCTCATATAAGCGATAGGCTGAGGATTTTGTAGGTTTTATCTGGATCAAGTCATAGAAATAGTTAACGTTTACTGACTGTTCACTGTCAAGTGTAAACAGTCCGTACCTTGACTTAGAATCTCAACCTTCAAATCAGCCCAGAGATAGAAGGTCTTATTTTCAGATAAGGATGTAGATAGCCTGGCAGAGGTTACAAAGCACTCCCCAGAGAGCATTGCAAGAAAGTGGCTATCCATGGTCCCCAGCCCCAAGGACTGATCCACTGGGGATAACAACTCATTGTTTGCCCATTAAATAATGTAACTCATTATGGAATATATATATATATATATATATATATATATATATATATATATGAAAAAAAAAGTGGCTGTTGGTTTCCCAATGAGCCTCTGAAGCCCTTCAGACTCCTTACTCTGCATGGCCACCCAGGCTAAGAAGGAAGGTGTCATTGACTGGCTATTCAGCAGGGCTGGACTTCAGAATCAGCAGTAGAGACTGTCCCGGTTTACCAAGGAGAAGCAGGGCAAAACCCAGGAAGCCTGCTTCCCGGTCCCTGTGCCTCCCACAGACAACCTGGCTCCTGAAGCTTGAGGATTTCAGAAGCTTCAACAGCTTTAAGTGTTGTCACTATCCCCTCACATCACGTGGCATCTCCCTCGCTGTATTCCCACCACATGGCTCTCTCCTGTGAGAGGTTTTCCTGAGCACTTCTCCAGATGGCAGGCACCCAAAGGACAGGGCTTTTGCCCTCCAAATGTTGGCATCCAAACTACCATCACACAATTCTTTCCATCAGTCACTCAAATCCACAAAAGCCCCTTCTTACCGATGCCTGACCCTCTTGTCTACCCTTGCAGGTTATGTCGCTATGGGTGCTGTCCTCCCATCCTTCTGGGGACAGCAGCCCCTCGTCCAACAGCAGATCGCCATGGGTGCTCAGCCGCCCATCGCTCAGGTGATGCCGGGGGCTCAGCCCATCGCATGGGGACAGCCAGGTCTCTTTCCTGCCACTCAGCAACCCTGGCCAACTGTGGCCGGGCAGTTTCCGCCAGCCGCCTTCATGCCCACACAAACTGTTATGCCTTTGCCAGCTGCCATGTTCCAAGGTCCCCTCACCTCCCTTGCAACCATCCCGGGCACAAGTGACTCTGCCAGGTCAAGTCCACAGAGTGACAAGCCCAGGCAGAAAATGGGGAGGGAAATGTTTAAGGATTACCAGATGGCCCAAGGTCCACCTGTGCCCTCCCGCAAGCCCGACCAGCCCTCCCTCACCTGTACCTCAGAGGCCTTCTCCAGTTACTTCAGCAAAGTTGGGGTGGCACAGGATACAGATGACTGTGATGACTTCGACATCTCCCAGCTGAATTTGACCCCTGTGACATCAACCACGCCATCCACCAACTCACGTGAGTACCTTCTCCATGAGGCAATGAAGCCCACTGAGATCGATGCCTTGTTTCTGGAAACTAGGTTTGATCTCGGGCTTTTTGTTGGTATTGTGCTGACAGCTACTGATTCAGACACCAGCTCCACACATACCTGCTCCATATGTTTGGGTGTATTTTTATACTGCTAGCATGGATGATGACAAGTTTTGTTAGATCTGTTTGACAGATACTGGCAGGGAGGTTTGAAGAAAATGACAATACATGAAATGAATGGTACAATTTTATACAAGCCTGGAATTTTCCACAATGTCACCGTGCCTCTAATGACTTTGTTAGTTTGCCTATTTATTCCCTCATTGGGTCTTTTTTTTTTTTTTTTTTTTTTTTTTTTTTTTTTTTTTTTTTTTTTTTTTTTTTTTTTTTTTTTTTTTTTTTTTTTTTTTTTTTTTTTTTTTTTTTTTTTTTTTTTTTTTTTTTTTTGGTTTTTTGAGGTAGAGTCTCACTCTGGCCCAGGCTGACCTGGAACTCACTCTGTGGTCTCAGGATGGCCTTGAACTCACGGCAATCCTGCTACCTCTGCCTCCCGAGTGCTGGGATTAAAGGCGTGCGCCACCACACCCGGCAATTCATTCATTCATTCACATATGTGTGAACCTATGTCACATAAAAATTGAAATGGAAATAAATGCAAATTTCCAAAAGCATAGAAATAGGGCTCAAAAATTTGAGTAAAAACTCAGACCGGGAGAAAAATGTAAAGCAGAATCAGCAGCCAGAAGTCAGGTCCAGCTCTTCCTGGTCAAACCAGAAAGAAAGATGGTGGAACAGGAAGTTCTGACTGGAGACATAGAGGTCATCTGTCTTCCTTACAAATTTTGTGCTTTGGGCAATTAGTTTGATTTCTGTGATCCTTATGTTCCTCAGCAGTCTAAGGCCACAAGTTATTTAAGACATTAGTATGTATATACAAATAGATCTCAGGGAACTGGAGGTATCATTACCATCATCCGGGGCTTGTTTAGTGGTTTTGTGTAGTCAGGTTTCCAGGGCTGTTCCTCCACCACAGGCTGTTTCTTGGCAAGCATGTAGTTTCTCTGAAACTCTGGGCACACTGGAGGAGGAGCAGCCTCCTTTTCACCCCAGCATTCAGGGGTCCACCTCTGCTCACTGCTTCTTGCTACAAACTTCAAATAAAAGGAGCCATGCTGCTGAAGGTGAACGCAGACACCCTTGCTTGAGCACCCACGTGCTTGTCTGGCACAGTTGGGAAGGGTGTTGCGGGGACTCAGCCTGTCCTGGGGGAAAAGAACAAGCTCATGGTACAATGCGTTTGGCATTTTCATTACTCTTGCTGGTGATACGGATCGCTGCATGGCCAATACTATAAATTGTCAAAAACCTCTAATGTGAATACAATTAGATTGTGCCATTCGGCCAGGTCGGAATGCTGTCCTGAAAATGAAGGCCTTTCACTTGTGCCATAGGATCTACATAGTAGGGCATATCTATTCATTCTAACCCATGGGATTTCAGAGATGAATAATGAATAAAAAATGAAATGCTAAAGAAATAATAGTCATGCATAGATGAGAGAGAGCCTTTTCACAACGAGTGCCTCTCCTTCAGCAAGCCATGTACTGGCTACAAGCAAAACAAGAAAATTTAAGTTCTTTGAAGACAGTGAATATGTCATCATCATCCCACACTTATTATTATTAAATTTTTTGGAAGGAAAAGGTTTATTTCAGTTTACAGTTTTGAGGGGAAGTTTCATCATGGTGGGGAAGACAGAGCAGGAGCAGACAGCTGAAGGAGGCTGTCTTGTCTGCAGACTAGATACAGATGACAGCCATCCCATTCCTCTGATCTTGACAATCAGAAGTAACTCTGGACAATGCCCAGTGACCCTTAGTGCTAAAATTGCCCCCAAATGAAGACTACTAAAGAGAGCTACTCTACAAAGTCTTTGAAAGATTAAGACATTAAAAAAAATAATTCTGCTTATCTTCTCACTGATTTCAGTGGGTAAGTATGAGCGATAGAACTGTCAGAATTGGCAGCTGAGCCTGGATTCTCTGTCTTTCGTAAGAAATAAACCACTTCAGACACAATTCAGAATCTAATTACACTAAAAGTTACTAGACTTTTACCCATCAGGGTATTTTTTTTATGTAGCATTAAAACCACTATAGCTAGTTTACTCTGAACTCATCTCCTGAAACACAACAGACTTCCTGTCAGATATAAAAATGTTTTATTTTAAAGAAAATGAATAAAGTCAGTTTTATAGTCTCTTATCCTTTGAGAATGTTTTGAGTGAGGGATTGGTTGTAGCAAAAAAAAAAAAGAACCTCAAATAGAAAAGACTGAATAATGTTGGACAGACCTGTCTTCATTGTAGGCTCAATGCTCATACTCACAGGTGTGTTAACACTGAGCAGTTCACCAGCTTCTCTGAGCTGTAGCCTCTTACACTTACTCTTTTGGATTTGGAGCAAAATAAACAGAAAGTGCCTAGTACTTCCTGTTTGCCTCATTGGCATATCATAAGTGATAAGCAAGTTGAAATAGCATTGTGTTCTCAACATAGATTCATTGGGGTGAAGATAAAGTTTTTCAGTCATTCCCTGTCTGTTGAGCTGCCAGATTTTCTAAGTTCTAGAATTTTACAATGGGGGTGGGGATATTAATCAGTGGCATTACTGTTTAGCTTCTAAATCAAGCCACATCTCAGCTGGTATTTTTATGCTACATTAAATATTTTAAAAGAAGAATATATTCCAATGTCATATTTGTTATAAATGTCAGGGACAAATAAAAGGAGGACGATGTAGGAAGATCAGGGTAGACCAGGCACATTCTTTAAACTACCAGGTGTGAAGTTATCATATGCCACATCCATTCTCCCAGATCAAAACTTGATTATTGACGTTTATTGATATGTGCAAAAATCTGAAGCCTGGTTTTCCCAATTGCTAGAAAGGAATTAGCAATCTTTCCTTTTCTGTAAAATTTGGGTAGCCTTTACCTCAAAGGAGCTTTATGATGGTTACAGATAACTCCCTGTAAAATTTCTAACAGTGTCTGACCATAAAAGGTACTCAATACAGATAGACAGATAGATAGAAGATAGATATATCATTAGATATATTTCATTAAAGATACAGAAAAGAAAACAAGCTATGACCTAGTGGTTCTCAACAAGTGTGTACCAAAGTCATTTGTAGGGGTCATCCAGACACAGTTTCTGGTTCAGAGAATCCAGGCTCAGCTGCCAATTCTGACAGTTCTATCGCTCATACTTACCCACTGAAATCAGTGAGAAGATAAGCAGAATTATTGCTTGAGAGAAATAGGCTGAACAATGCAGCCTTGGGTTATAAAAGGGTTTTGGGTGCTTGAGTAAAATGAGATTTGCCCGACATTTCTCCCAGTCGCGTGTGTCTGTCCGACCCTGATCAAGCCCTTTCTCCTGCTGGCCGGTGAGACTTGGGCTACCCCCAGGGGGCCAGGGGGCCATGACCTCTCCAACACAAGGCATTCCTAAACACACAGAGTGAGCAATCCAACTTGGAGTAGGGGGAGGAGTTCTGTGATTTTACTCAAATGTAAGCAGATCCCTAAGATTTCTGAGGAATGTAACTTACACAGTCTCCTCTTTGCACACGATCTCTGTGTAGCTCCAACTCCAGCCCCGAGGCAGAGCTCTCCATCCAAATCCTCTGCATCCCACACCAGCGATCCGACCGCAGATGACATCTTCGAAGAGGGCTTTGAAAGCCCCAGCAAAAGTGAAGAGCAAGAAGCTGTAAGTGACCACTTGGCTATTTCTCTTTTGTTTTCCCTTAAAATGAAAACTTCCATATCTGAAATGGACACTGCATTTGGAAGCCTTCGTGGAAGAGAATGCCCATAGTTCGGAAGGCTTGATCCAGGGTTTTCTTGGATGGCCAAAGGCATCAGTCAGAAAACACTGTCCTTTCGTTAAGTTGACAGATGCTCTTACAATCTCTGAAGATTCATTCCCCTTAAAAAAATCACTGACTGTAGGCCGGGCGTGGTGGTGCACGCCTTTAATCCCAGCACTCGGGAGGCAGAGGTAGGAGGATCACCGTGAGTTCAAGGCCACCCTGAGACTCCATAGTGAATTCCAGGTCAGCCTGGGCTAGAGTGAGACCCTACCTCAAAAAAAAATCACTGATTGTATGCACTGCCTGAAAATATGAAAATAATCTTAGCTGCTTTACATTTTTAGTTGTTGAAAGAGACAAGAAAAATCAAGTGTTATCTTCTTGTGTTTCTAGCCTGATGGATCACAGGCCTCCTCCACCAGTGATCCATTTGGGGAAGCCAGTGGTGAGCCCAGTGGTGATAATATAAGCCCACAGGCCGGTAGCTAGATAGCGCAGGTCTGGGTAGGTATCTGCCCTTTTTATGTCCTACACCTGTAAAGCTATCCTGCTTGTTCTTTACGTCCAGTGTCATAGTCTATTGTCTATGCTTCACCTCCTCACATCTGCCATACATATATTAAAGTGTCCACACCCTCTCTCCTTGCCTGCACTGATCCTGATGTCCACACCATGTCCCTTACCTGTTCCATATTCCCACTATGTCTACCATCTCATTGCCTGAGCCGTGTTATCAATTACCAGTGTTTGTACCACCTCCTCCCCTGGCCTCATTTCTTCTTTCCATTTTGCTTATTCTCATGAATGAATGACCTTTGACATGGGCCAAAAGGTAGGGTTGGAGGGAAAACAGTTCTGTTACTTATTAATGATAACATTCTGAGTAGATGATGGTGATAGAATGAGGTTTGCTCAACACTACTTGATAACCGAGTTTCTGAAGTCACTCAGATGGGCACATTGGACCCTGCCTGACAATTTCTCAGTGAGAGACAGTCCACGTGCTTTATTCTTCTCAGCAAAATGTCACTGCACTTGCCTACATGCGACCCATCTAAAGAAGTCACCAGTCAAGCCCACTGAGAAGCTAGACTACAAAGCAAGAACAAGCCATGCTTGAAATAAGAATGATTGAGATGTAAGGTCACACTATCCCTTTCTGTTTAGCCAGAAAGGGTCCTAAACCACCTTCCAATGTGATGTTGAAATTCAAAGCCCAAAGACGTGTTGCTGTTACTTCTGAGGCTCTGGTATTTGCACCTGTGCCGCACCCTGGGGTTTGCCACCAAGTCACTTTAGATTCCATCAGCAGCTACTTTGAAAGAGGTGTTCTTACATTTAACTAGAAGTGGTTTTTGGCACTTGAATATCAATACATCTTATTTGATGGAAAGAAAGGGGAGCTGATAAAGCAAGCCTTTTTAGGAGAGACAAGTACACCTTGCTACCCAGGCATGATTTCTAAGGTCAGCCCTTGACAAATGTGTTCAATTTTCAGATATTTTCCTAGTTTTCCATAAAACATTGGGACTACAAGGCCATACCTAAAGAACTTCTTCTTTTAATCCCAAATAGCATGATCAGAGCCATTAAAATGGTAAATAGCTCTCACCGCTCATAAATGGATTCTGTGGTTATCTCACTATCTCATTGGACGATGCATATGTTATTTTTTTGTCAGTTATCAAAAGCTAATACAGTGTTTTGAAAGTGGATTTTGTTAAAAGATTTTATGATGAAAGAACTTAACATGCTGTATATTTTGTCACATTTTATATCAGTACAATAGCCTGGAATAATACATCATGCCATTCCAAGCCACCAATATCCATTTAAAAATTCAGTCTTTCAAATCTATTCTGGGAGCTGATCTTAAAGGTAAAGTCAACACTCTAGGAAAGAGAAAAATTGGGGAGGCTCCTTGTGGTCATTCCTCAATAGAATTTCTACTCTTATGTATGTGATATTTTACATGTTCAGCTTTGCTTGGAAACATTTGATGAATGAACTAGAAGTGACAAGATCCATTCATCAGGATTGTGGCAAATATCATCCTAAAATTGAAGCTCTTCTAGTAAACAAAGATGACTTATACCTTTCGCAGGTCAATGTATTAAACCCTCATCTTTGTGAGTCCGTTTGGCTTGACCTGTTTCATGAGGCTTTGGTCTGGTCCACATTTGATGCTCCATCCTGCATCCCCAGCCACGGCTGGGTTGCAAATGGTCATAGCATGATGGAGTGGCAAGAGCCCAGGATTTGGAACTTGAGTTCAAATCTTATCTCACCTCATAGTGGAAAATCTTGGGCAAGCGACACTCATCTGCTAGAATAGAGTTATATTATTTTTGGTGTTAACTAACATAGCATGTAGCTGTTTTCTTCTTGTTGTTGGGACAAAACACCTGAATGGAAGCAGCTTATAGAAGGGACGGGTATTTTCAGGCTTACAGTTTCAAGGGGAAGCTTTGTAATGAACAAGACAGCAGGGTGTCACATCAGCTAGAAAGGAGTACTCTGAACTAGTTCTGAACACCCAGTGGGCTGGACTTATAACCTCTTGGTCCACCCCCAGTGACACACCTCCTCCAGCAAAGCTCCCCCTGCCAAGGGCTCTAGCAGCTGGGGACTAAATTGGATGCTTAATTGCTGTGGGGAACATGCTACATTCAAACCACCACATGGCATGTGTCAGGTCTCTGGCATGGATTCAGACACCACACACTCAGTTTAAAATATGGCTTCTGGGATAATGCCTGATAGAGGTCAGCATCTGCATTGACCCCCTTTCAGCTTTGTGCCCTTGCTCACTTTTCGTAAATTCTCTAATCTTAATTTTTTTTAAATAATCTTAATCTCTTTTCATTTGAAACATGGAGATGAAAATAATATCCACCTCACAAGTGAACCCCATGAGATAATTTTTGTGAAGTTCTCAGCACAGTGTCTGGCTCATAAATGGTGCCTGATACCACCACCCTCATCAGCACCCACCACCGTTACCACTACACCACCGCCATCACTACTGCCCTCCCCACCACTATCAAAATCATGACTTCAACAGATGTCACTGTTGTAGTTACCTTCTTTCTTATTGCTGAAACAAAACACCCAACTGAAAGCAGCTGCTGGGAGGAAAGTTGTGTACTTTGACTTGTTACAGTCTCAAGGGAGAAGTTCCATGATGGCAGGAGGAAGCATGGCATGAGCAGAGGCTGGACATCACCTCTGTCACAGCAGGTGGAAAACAGCAGCAAGAGAGTAAGCCGAACTCTAACGAGGGAAGCTGGCTATAACACCCCCAGAGACCATCCAGTAAACACACCTCCTTTAGCAAGGCTCTACCTCCTACAGGGGACCAAGCATTCGGAACACGAGTTGATGGTGGATCAAAACCACCACAGTTAGTTACTTCTTTAGATTTTATGCCTTTGTCCTTTGTGTTGACTGAAGCCATGGGCTGTGAGATTTGCTTGATATTTCTATCTCGAGATAATGAATCTTCAGAATACTTCAAAACAAAGTTTTAATTTTCTTTTGTCAAAAGGCTTGGCCAAAATAAAAATGGCCATCACAGGGCTGTTTTATATACAATATAAACAAGGGGCACAAGAACAACACATTTCTCCAGAGGCTCAAGGAGACAATTAAAAAGATATACTAACATAGTTTATAAAAAGTTAAAAAGTTAGTGACTGAACCAAACAAGAGCTTAAAACGGCTACTCCGAGGTACCGCTTCTGTTTATTATGATTGGAAAGTCAAAAAAGAAAGGGGGACAAGAGGAAACAGAAGGGAATAATAAGAATAATAATCAAACAGAATGCTTCAAAGTAGCATGAGGTGGCAAAGAGGCAGGTACAGACCTATTAGTGGCTATCTGACTTACCTTATTCCACTATCAGAACAATCCTAATTTGAGACTCATCCGATACCTCTCATTTCCAAAAAACAAGACGTCTTAGGTTCACATGTTACTCATAGCAAGCCCCTCCCAGCTGCAGAGAGAGTCAGACTAGAATATTTGGTGAAGCAGCGTTCTTTCCCTTAAAAGCTCAGAGTGGCCATTTCACTCTAACAAGACTCATGCGCCACGGAGCCCATGCCAGCCTTGCACAAGCTACATGTGGTCTTTCTGTCTCCTTCCCCTTTGCCCATCCACCCAACTGGAAACTTCCTGCCTACAATTGCAGACATTTGGCAAAGGGATTCCATGCAGAGATAGTTATGTCCATGGCTTTATTCTCCCCTCTGCTCTCATGCAGGGGAAAAGCAAGAGTCCCATCCTTATCACTCTTGCAACTATTATCTCCAGCTGTTTTTTTATTAGAAATAGCCACCCAGTTCTGAGTAAGAAGGGATGACATCTGTTGATAAGTTAAAGCCATATAGCTCCAGAGCGAGCAGACACAGACAGACTCAGCCCCACAGGGGTAAGCTTCAGGGCCAATAACCAAACATTTCTGTTTCAGCAAGAAAGGAAACTATCTTCAATTATTTCACTCCCCCCCTTATCTTTCCATCTGGGAGGATCACGTGGCTTTGAAAGACTGAATCAACAGGGGCAAAACGGGCCAAAATAATATTATAATGGCTGGTGTGGGAATGGCAGGTAATTTGTACTTCACTGATGTGTTGCCAGAGCAATTTTAAGGGCAAAATGTTAGCTTTTGAAGAGATGAAAGAAAAATGAAAACATTTATTTGGTTAAATGGCTAAGTAAATAAACTGCCTATCAGACTTCTCCAGCTGTCAAGTCCAAGTAGCATCTGTAACAATGGGAATTGTTTGGCCTGCCTCCCTTCGTAACAATAGATACTACCATAAATAATAAGTTGCTGTCAGTTTTTTTTTAATACTAATGTTTGTGGTGGGAACCCAAGACATATAAAATATTACCTGGTATATTGGCTAGTGCTCAAGGGAAAAGAAAGCTGAACTTCAGAATCTTTTGGAGGGGGAAATATTTCTAAAAATGAAGGAAGAAGGCTGAGAGATAGCTCAGGGGTAAGGTATTTGCCTTACCAGCATGGCAACTCAAGAGGGGCGGAAAGAATGTAAGATCCTTGGTGGGGGAGAATATCCAGAGACATCACCCCCCTCAGCAACAATGCACAAAGGGGGGGGAAGAAAAAGAAATAACCTGGCTCCCTCTGGTACAGTTCATAACCCCTATCCTATGGACAGATCCAGTATGCACACCGAGGAAGGACCCCAGTGGGTAGGGGACAGAGAGGAGGGAAATGGAGACACCTTCACAAGATTTGCTCATACAATGTATATACTTATTCATAATAAAGATATTAAATAAAAAAATAAAAGGAAATTCAGCCATGGTGACACACTTGCAATCCCAGTGCTGGGGAGCAAGGCCAGGTGGATCTCTGGACTCACTGGCCAGTGGACTTTTGGAGAGCCAAGCAGAGACCCTGTCTCAAAAATGTGGACAGAGCTGGAGAGATGGCAAAACCTAAAGACTCAGGTTGGATCACCCATTACCCACATAAAGCCACATGCAGGAAAGGGGCATATGTGTCTGGAATTCATTTGCAGTGGCTAGAGGCCCTGGTACACCCATTCTTTCTCTCTATCTCTCTCTGCTTGCAAATAAACAAAAATAACTTTTTAAAATGTGGGTGGCACCTGAGGTTGTCCACGGACCTCCACATACATGTGCACATACTGGCATGTGCGCACACACACGTGTATACACATACAGAAGAACAACAGCAATAATTATAATAAGTAAAAGAAAGAGAGAACACAGAGCCAGAGTCTGAATGTGGCTACACAGCACGTGACCTCGGGCCACCATATGTCCCTCACGGGGCAAAGTGCCCTGTCCAGCCTCCAAGAACCACATGACTATCAAAGTAGTTTGGAAGCTTTGAAAGTAAAATACATGTGTGTTGAATTGTTATCACTGTTCGATGGGTGTCTATTTATTGAGCTACGTAGCCCACGGTGGGTTAAACTTGAAATCCTTCTAAGCCATTGTCCTGTAAAGATATGAGTGTGTCAGAACCACAGACAAGCTTAAAAGTGCTGAGAACTTGCCAGCTCCCGTTAAGAAAAGAAAAAGAAAAGAACCATTAATTCCCCCCATGCATTCTCCATGTTGTTAGTGAGTATCCACACATACCCAGAATGTCAGATCCTGGTTTGGGAAAGGGTATATGATATGACAGGCGTGTAGACAGGTCTACCAAGGCACCCAGGGCCAGTGTGTCACCCATCACCTCAGAGGACAAGAGGCCTTTCTCAAGGTATGAACTCCCATGAAGAAGAAAGGAAGCTCAGAAATGGGCGAACCCTGCCATGTTAGGGTGAAGCCAGGATAGTGTTGGAAGGCCAGGCCTGAGAGAAAATGGAAAGATGTGAATGAAGCTGGTTTTCCGTGTGGCCTGGGGTCACGTGGGAAGGGCCTGGGAGACCCACACAACCAAAGCCATCTCATACAGATTATTGCAATAAGCAGAAAGTATGATTCATGTTGCCCTGAAAGTTGGTCTTGGATTAGGATGGTTATTTTTCAGGTAATGGACTGGCAGACAGAGGGACCTTCTGTGCCCAGCTAAGGCACCTTGACTTTGTCCTTTGGGTGAACAGGCCTTTTCTGAAGAATGTGAAATAGGGTGTCAGTGTGAACCCATCTGCCAAAAGAAAACAAAATGTCATCCATAGCGTGTTATGTTTAAGGTTCCATGTGGGCTTCTTTGTTGTTGGTGGTGGTTTTTGTTTTTTGTTTTTGTTTTTGTTTTATGTTGAAAATAACTTGAAGATACTCTCTTGACCTTGGCAGAAGTCAGGCTGGAAATTTCTGGATGAAATGATTTCTTAGCTCCCCTCCAGCTCTGACGGTCTAAGAGTCTTTAACAAGGAAGGGGAAGCTAGTGCCAAGACATAGAATGCATCACAGTGTCAGACTTTGGGATTATCTGCTGCCTGCGGTTTTCCAGACCACTGCTCCCCTTCATTAGTGGGGATAATTGAGAGCTGACTGCAGTTGTTACCGCTGTTGGGATGGCTATTTGAAGCTAAATTCCGGCAAGCAGGAGATGTGTGAATATTTATCTCAGCTGCAGAAAGTTAATGCAGTGTGGCATTAATTACCCTGTCTGAGCCTGCTGTCGGCTTCCGTTTTTAGGTGTCATTCTCAGTTGGATAGATTAGTTTCCAAAATTGGAATAAAACAAATTGGGGAGTGAGATCAAGGCAGCCTGACTTCTTAGGATATCCAGAAAGAATGGCTGACAAAGTCCATGTAGGAAACATTAGGGTGTGCCCTTGAAGTCCAGCACAGGCTAGGGAAATGTTTCTTCCAGGTTATTGTTCTTAACAGATTTTCTTTCCAATTTTATTTATGCCATGGTCTCCACCCCTAGAGTATGCACGCACCCACACACATAGAGGAAAATTCCTGCTACTCAAAATAGATTAGACATTGGCAGGATATAGATTAGGTACTTAACAGATAAAATCAATTAGAACAGACTTCCATATAGATTCACTAATTCTGCAGCCCTTGGATGAGGACCTCCTCTGTCAAGCAGCTGTGATGGTAGGAATCTACTGGATTCTATTCTTGCATGGTTGCTCAATCTCTAAGCGCTGTACGGATGGAAGAACTTCTCCCTTCCCCTTCCTTCTCCTCCTCTTCTCTCTCCTTCAGTACAGCCAAATATTGTGCTCAGAGCTTCCTGTGAATTCTCTCTACCTCTCCCAAGAACCCTGTGGGATAAACGTCCTGTCCCCATGCTGTGGTTGAAGAAACTGAGGCTCAGAAAGTCTAAGTATTCGTCTCACACCACACAGCTTTCTCTGACATGACATGCTATTCCCCTAACAGGGCCACAAAACCAAGGCTAGAAGTGGATAAGTTGAAATGAGGGGTGATACAAATATTGCCGAAGTGACATATGTCACGATCAGATGGCGCAAAGAGAACCTAAGGTCATTCATCATCTGCTCTCACCTTTCTGTCTTCATTCCCAAACCCTCTTTCCAAAAGCCATCGGGGATGCCATGTGGGAAAGGGCAGGTCTGACTTTCTCCTCTGTCCACAGGAACCTGAGCCTCTCTACACGCAGATCAACAGACCTAAGAAATAGCAGCGACGGAGCTCCTGGTGGGTGCTTCCCACCTGGCATGGAAGCCAGCATCACGACAGGCTCTCCTGGACTCTCACCTCACCTCATCCCACAAAGGCATTCAAAGTTACCCCGTGGAACTTGGTCCAAAGAGGGAACTGAGTGTTTTTTGGCAGCACAAAACAACACAGCCAACCCCACAAAAGTCTTTTTCAATAACCCCACACCCGATGTTAAGTGGCCAATGAAGCAGAAGCTTCCCTGTCCTCTCTAAGCTGGGTTGAAGATGACCTAGACCTTGAGTGCACAGTTCTGCTTACCTTTTTCTACCTGTTGACCTCTGTAGAGACAGCAGCTTGGAGTGGCGGGATCAGATAAGGACAGCCAGGCTGGAACCGACTCCTCTGTGACCACAGTGGCCTCTCTGGGCATTCTGGTGTACATGATGTGTTACTCATGGCTCCACAGGGCTTGGTCTGCCGTTCATCACTCTTTTCCGTTCTGTGTCATGTTTGAAAATTATTGGGTGTAGAAATTTTTGTATTGCTTTTGACTTTTTTTTTAAAGCTATGGGTGAAGAAATCTAACTGAACAAAAGAGCCTCTTCTGAAGTGAATTAACTTGAAATCACAAGAGGAATAAGCAGTTGGTTTTGTACCATGGTTGAAAATGCTGCCAGAACAGCTCGTTAACTTCCCTGCTTCCTGGTGAGGAAGAAAGTAGTTTTGGTTGAAACCTTCGTTCTCTCGGTAGGAAAGGATGTCAAATCCCATTGATGAGGAAGATGAAAACTGCACCGGATCTCCTAAGAAGCTCTGAACTCTGACTACAATAAAATAATATTTTATTTTTCTGATGCTTTGCTGCTGAGATACTATGCAGACAAGTGTCTTCTCCACGTGCCATTTTCAAAGAAAAGTCATTTGCCAAATAATTCTGGTAGAATTCTGGTATAAATGTGATTTTGGATTTAAAAAAATAACAACTTTCTAATGGAACAATGGTGACATAACAAACTGATTCTGTGGTCAGAATGGTTCATCTCTATCTCTTTTTGTACATCGGAAAATTCAAATGGGATTTTTATTTTATAACTTGAAAAAAACACCATTAAACTCTTTAAATATTTAAGGGAAATGGCTTTAAGGAGTTCTAATGAAAAAAAATTGTCAGTTTTTTTTGTAAATATAAATGGTAACGAAAAAATGCTTTTTAATAATGCCATTACACTGTAGAGAAGGTAGCAGACTGAGTGCAAGGTGTGACAAGTTGAATGGATGGGGCTCACCCTCCAGGGGTTGTTGGGGTGGAAGCCAGAATTCAGACAGCTGCCAGGGATGGTGGGCCAATCAGCAGCTAGTGGACAGGAAGGGGTGGAGGCTTCTTATCTGACTGTTCCTAGAGAGTCCCCACTCTAAGCCCAAAGCAAGAAGAAAGCAATTCACATTTAGAAGGTATGCCCTCAAATTCTGGAACTCTCCCACCTACTTCCCCATAAATCGCTGGGCTGATTGTACAGGAGACAGAAGGATTCTTTAAGCTGTTTTTACTTATGGGACAAAAAGTGCAGTGTTAAGTTCGTATGTTTAGCACATGACTTTCATAGAGAATCTATATATTTTTGCCCTCTAGAGAATTGTTATACCAGTCAGATGTGTTTTCCTGATGTTCCTATGCAGTGACAGCATGCTGGATTTAGTGGTTTGACACTAAGAGAAAAAAAAAAAATGAAAGGTCACGTGATTGATTTGGAGGGATCATTAATACTGCTTTTAGAAATTGCATTGCTTTGATGGAAACAGTTCTGTAAGCTTGGGATGCTTCATAACAATAGAAACAAATGATTTGGAAAATTAACTTTAAAATGATTGTTACACACACACAAAATTGATCCATCAAAGCGCTTGGTCTTATTTGAATTCCACATTTTACACAATCAGGTCACTGGAATATAATGGGGGTTTTTTTGCAGGTAGATAAACCAACCAAACGTCCATTAGTAAATATATATCAATGTCATCCTACTGTGAAAAGTATCAAGAACCCGAGAAGTGAGAAGGGCTGTCACCTGTTAACAGGGGATTTCTCCCATTATGTGTATCCATGTTATGATTGGGGAATCCTTTCACTGAAGGAGAAAGAGTAGCTGTGCTAGGCATGGGCGTTGTCATTTGTTCTGGAGAGTTGCTAAGACAGGTGGTCCCCATAAGGAAACTGCTTCGGTGACTGAGGTGTCCAAGAAGCCTATCCAAGTGGTGCTATCTTCTCCCTCCGTGTGGCTGTGTGAGTTTGTCCTGCCCTGTCCCTCTCCTAGCCCATGTTCTAGGTTGCTTTCCCCACACTCAGAAGGAGCTCTGGCTGGTGTTGAACTTGCTGCATCAGGTGCACCGTCTGCAGTCAGCTTCATAGCAGGAGGTGACAGCCCAGCAGACTCGCCATCATTCGTGGAACATGTGTTGCGCTCTGAACTTCATGAAGAAGTCTAGATGACACATTCAAGGGAGGGAAATAAAGTTGAGGTTCCTAACTGCCATCTGTATTTTCAATGGCAGAAATCTGACTCTCTCCATCTCTCCTTCCCCCCCAAAGGCAAGCCCAGCATCACTGTGCCCCGTCCCAAGCAAACAGTGACAAACCCAAGACCCAATGAGCATGAGAAGTCGGCACAGCTCTCGCTGGATCCACAGAAAATCCATGTGCACAACAGTTCCTTCCTCACCCTTCACTAAAATTTGTCACTTTAAATTTTGAAACCAGGGAAATGCCACCTGTCATTCCTGTCCCCATTTCCCACAACTCTTCAATCTTTACATGCCCGCAACACTTTTTTTGATAGCTCGTACGCATCGCCGTGTCTATAGAAACTCCACCATGCAATGTACCGGGCACCTTCTTTTAAAACAATGTTTACTCTGTGGGTTTGGTTCATTTCAATTTCTGTGTTCTGACACATATTTTTTTAATAAAGAGGAGAAAGAGAAAATGACTGTTGCAGTACGTTTCTAGACCTACTTTAACCTTACCTCAGATGACAGTTTGTTAACATATATGGACACATTATTTTTAACTTTATGTAAAACACACGCAACAGGACAGCAAAATTTTTAGAAATTTTTCCATTAATTTCTGTAACACTCCATGTAAAACTGTTACAAATAAAATTGTTTGCGAACAATAGCTTAGCCTGGTTTTATTCGTTGGATGATCAGGCAATGGATTAGATGTTGTCATTTCTGTCTTGAGTTTCCAGATGACCAGAAGTTTCCCTAGAATTCATGGAGGGATTAGTTCATGGTCAGCCATCACCTGGATGCAGGCACCTGCTGTGAGTGGGAGAGCAAACAGAGGAGAGGAAGCAACCCTGAATGAATGTGGTCTTTGGACCACAGAGCTTTGTTTGTTTGTTTGAGAATGAGCATACCATGATCTCCTGCCACAGTAAATGAACTACAGATGCATGTACCGCTTTATGTGGGTGCTGGGAAATCGAACCCCAGACCATCAGGCTTTTCAAACAAGCATCTTTAACCCCTGAGCCATCCCTCCAGCCTGAACACAGAACTTTCAAAACTGGGAACAGCTCTTTATGTACTTCTGTCTTCTGAAAAAAAAAGTCTACTAAATGTGGGTTGGAAAGCTTGATGTAGACTGTCAAGGGAGTTCTTTTCTTTCATTTGAAGGAAGTATTTATATTCTTTTACCTGCCCCATTCCTAACTTTTTAAGTCTGAATATGGAGGGGGCAAAAGGTGTGTGTGTGTGTGTGTGTGTGTGTGTGTGTGTGTGTGTGTGTGCATGTGTGCCATGCATATATATATATATATAAATACATGCATACATGAGCTCAAACAATGTACATATGAAAGTGTACATATAATTACCTATATGTATAGGCAGCTTTTCTTTCTCTTTGTAACTAAATAAATTTATGTATCCATTAGTGAACCAGATTCCACAACAATGAGGTCATTGAGATGCCAAAACCTACTTCTGTCTGCAGTGGTTGTGTTAAGGCTTTCATAAACACAAGCGCACATCTGGCCTTGTTACACTGAAAGTATTAAACAGATGTGATCACTAACTATAAGAAAAGGAGAGAAACTGGATCAGATGCCAGCGATATAAATTTCAAGCATCCAGGAGAAAGAAGCTGTATACTGGAAGAAATCCTAAAGCCTGTTTGAAGAACTCAAAGGTGTGACAGGTGCTTTTCTGCGAATGCTTCCTGAACAACTGTGTCTGGTAGGTGCTGGGGATTTCTATCCATTGCCTTGGTTAATTTGCTGAGCAATTCAGAGAAAGTTTGTAAGTAGCGGTCACCTTATCGTTGCTGGGATAGGGAATGGAAGGAAAGGGTTTTTCTTGCCTTACAGTCTCGAGGGGAAGCTTCAGGATGGCAGAGAAAGGATGGCAGAGCAGAAACTGGACATCCCGTCTTGGCACAGCAGCTGGGAGGTAACAGCAAGTGTGAGCTCACTTTCAAACCCATTTGAACAGTCTTGCTGCTCGTTCTCTGCTGACGAATATTAGTGACTGCCAAGTGGAACGTGAGGGGGTTGGGCTATGCCACCCCAATGCTCACCTCCAGCAACACACCTCCTCCAATGGGGCTCTACCTCCCAAATTGCCACTAGTTGGGGGTTGAGTGTGAAGCTTAATCCTGAACAATTGAGGCTGTGGGGGACAGTTCACATGCAAACTACTACAGCCTTTGCACTAATACATCAAGACACTGATCTACAGAGAAATCAGCTTTCCCATCTTACAAATGGCAGAGTGGAGATTGTAATTTGGTTCTCATTTTTATAGTTGATTCTGACTTTAAAAAGAATTGGATAGTCACTATTTGAAATAGTTCTACAGAGGTTTGTTGAATAACGCCGACCTGTATGTCTCATCACAGACCTCTATGTGATCTTTAGTAATAACTTTGATTTCTAAATTTTCCAGGCTCAAGAAAAAATAAAAGACAATTAAGTGCTTCTATCTGAAGTTACTAGATATAGTTACTTCCTTAATTAACACCTTAGAAGGGGCTGATGTATGAAGGATAAAATAAATAAATAAACCTTTCCATCTAACTAGTTTAGCTGAAATCAAGCCCTGGGGATTTACTTTACCAGCCTAAATGAATCTTAAAGATACGACAAATTAAAAGGTGGCCTATTTAACTGCTAGGTGCATGCCAAAATACATCAAGCAGACATATCTGCTCTCATTCTGTGCTTGAGAGCAAACCCGTGTTGTTTTGACAGTGAGTGTTTTCTGTTTTACTTGGAGTGACAGTAGAAAAAATGCCTAGAATAAAAACAGGTTTCATTGAAATCAGCCTTCAAGGCTTTGAAAGCTTTTAAAAGACGTTTAAATTCAAGGGATACATGAGCAATGTTGCCTGAAATATGGGAAGGGGGAGAACACAGGTGTAAAATGCTTCCCAGACATTGAGTGACCAGTTCTCAGTATTTAGACTAAAAAGAGAATAATAGCCAGTAGTGTGTGCCCCCGCCCTGCCCAGTTCTGCCCTGTTCTGTCCTGTCCTGTCTGACCATCGTCTCATTGCTGTTATTTCCAGACTAAATTCAAAGCCTGCAAGGAAGGAAACACCCTTGGATCTTACAGGTTGGATAACTGAATTTCAACCTTCTGTAGCAACTGTGGGTTAACAGAAAAGAGCTCAGCAGAGGCACCACTGTCCCTGCATCTGAGTCCCAGCCCTCTGTCCCCTGTCTGTGCTTCTGTCTTTAAAGTCAAACTCTCTTGTACCTTCCATAAAATGCTTCCAGTGTTGAATGGAAGATTATGTCTTATTCTATTAGAGAAATCACAGCACATGTTACTCTGACTGATTCAGTACAGAAATTGATTCTTAAGTAAAACGGCTGTAGTTATTTTAAAACAAAGGGGAAAAAATCTAGTAGTAGTCTGAAGAACCGTAACTGCTCTACCCCAGTACAATGAATATTTAATTCTAAGACAAAACCCTCACATCTGCTTTATCTTCCAAGGTGCCGAGATCTGAAGAGGGACCCGTTTGAACATTCGTCCTGCTCATTCTCTACTGACGAATATTAATGACTGCCAAGTGGAAAATGTCTAAATAGTCTTGCAAGACAGCAGCCTCTGGTGACTTGGGTCTTTAATCTTCGGAACAACCTCTTGCCACTTGTGTCATTCACTCAGGGGTCACTGCCTGGAGTGGCAGGAGGCAGCCGTGGCTGGGGTTGGAATGAGCATGTCCTGGAGCTGGTACATTGTCAACAGTAAAATGCCAGATGTCTTTCTCCATACTGCACAGGTAGCACCCCAGTGCACCTCGCCTGGGACTGGGTATCAGGGACCCACATTCGGATTATAGGTCAGTCTTAGTTCTCTTTCATTTCACATTCTAGGTCAGCCACTTGCCTATAGCTGTGTCAGGAGCTCAAGAATCCAGGAAGTCAGTGATTAATGAACACAGTTTCCCTCTTACCTGCCTGGTGCCCTTTCAGACCTTCATGGAAAGAAGGAGAAAGACAGGAAACAGCCTGTGCTGTGCCCATTCCTCTGGGATAAGGTGCATCACAGTGTAAACTAGACATAAAGGAAGCCTCACTCAATGCTTAGCTCCTGTTCATCAGACTAAGGATTCGAGGCAGTGGTAGCCAGAACCTTACTGGTCTTCTTCCCGTTGGGCACTCAACTCAAGCCCTCTGCTTCTGGTTTCTTTCTTTCCATCTGTCCGTGCAGCACAGCAGCCCTCCCGATGAGACCTTGGCCGCAGTGTTCAGAGGGCAGACTCTGAATCCAGAAAGCCTCAGTCTTGATGCCGCCTCTTGGATTTCTTGGTTTTCCAATCTGAGGACACGTTGCTCAAGCTCTCCAGGATTTAGGTCATCCAAATGTAAACTTATCACTGCCCACCGCCCGCAGGGGCAGTGATCATACAGATACACACACTGCTTGTGGGCTGATGAACGTGTGCTTTTTTTGCGGGGAACGAGGCAGTATATATAGAGCTTCCTGGCCAATCAGGGAGCTATTTATTGGTCTATGACAAGAACCTGTGGGCATGATGTGCAAATATCCTAATCAGGACTCCCTCCTGAAACTCATTAAGCCAAGCCCCTCTTAGCAGGCTGTCAGGTGCCATCCAAGACTAAGCCAGGGTGTGCCTCCAAAGGCCCCCAAAGGCTTTCGCCCCTGACATAAACTTGAGGGCAGTTAAGAGAAATAAACTTGAGAATTCCATCTCTAGACACGGTAGCTGTTCAATGTGCATGCCTGTCGTTACTATCAAAGTGGATCTGACGCCATGATGGGTCTTGAACTTAAGTCTTTCACTTTGTACTATATCGTTTCCCATCCATTATCCCAGCACAGTAACCCTGAACGTGTAGAAAGGCACGGCAATTGTCAGCTTTATTTTATCACCAAAGAAAGACCAAGGAGTATACATTTATATCTTTGAAATTTCTCACTACCAAAGTTTAAAGCAAAAAATGTGTCATGGATTCATTCACATAAGAAAAGAGATATGCAACAAGCCAGGTCCTTTGATGAACACTGGAGACACAGAAACTTAAAAAAATACACATATGACTCTCCCTGCTTTAAAAAGTTCAAATACTGGTGGAGGAATAGTAGATTAGGAAACAAGTGAGTACAGGGAGAATGTTTCTGGAATGAAGAATGTGCTAATACTAAGAAAGGCTGAGAAAGTCCCTGGAGGTTGATCTGCTCATGACAGAATGAGGAGGAGTCCACCAAAAATGTTAGTCAGAACATTAGGAAGCAGGTGGGACCAAGGAACTTGGAGTCCCTGGAAATGCAGTCAGAAAACGAAGTGTTATTTAAGCTGTTGGATAACACAGAAAAGGTAATTTCTCAAGTCATATTTCAAGGCTAAAGTAGTCAAACATCATAAAATGATGCAAATTATAGTTTAATCTTCCTAATGGATGATCAGAAATTCTTAAATAATCAGAAACCCAACACAGCTGTAAACCATAACCAAATAAAGTTGATTTGTGGAATGCAATTCATAGGTCAAGACAGACCAAGTTGTCAAAAAAAGCACTTGATAAAAATCATTAATCTGTTCAAGAAAAAGCAAGCGGAGCTCTGGGGCTGGTGGCACAGGTCTGTTATTCCTGGTACTCAGGGGGCTGAGACAGGGGTATCACAAGTTCAAGGCCAACCTGCGCTTTAAAGTGAGTTTAAAGCCTTTCTAGTGAGATCCTGTTTAAAAAATGTCAATTCCCCAGGACCCACATAAACCAGACCCACAAGGTGGTGGCCATGGTGCGTTCTCTCTCTCTCTCTCCCTCTCTCCCTCTCTCTCTCTCTCTCTCTCTCTCTGTCTCTCTCTGCTTGAAAATGAAAAAAAAATTAAAAAATAAATAAATAAAATTTAAAAAATGTCAAAAGAGGGCCAAGAATATCATTCAGTTATAGAGAAATTGCCTGGCATATGAAAGTCCCTATGGTTTACTCCGGGGGGGGGGGGGGGGGGGAGAGAGAGAGAGAGAGAGAGAGAGAGAGAAGACTGGAAACTAAAATCATAGTAATATTCCCTTTACATACTAAAGAACATTCCTCTCAAACCAATAGCCCATATGGAACTCAGTGAAACTTGAGGGTCCCTGTTCAAGTTAGAGGTCAAGGCTGTCAGTTATTGCCTCTGTCATTAACAATGTTCTCCAATTTAAAGCAATACAATGCTGAAATACAGAAAAAGGAAACAAGGCATTTAAATACTATCAGCCTAAATAAGCAGCAGAGTCTTACTGCAAAATAATGACCTTGACTTGGTAACAAGCAAGGAACATTGCACTGCGGAATATGCACGTCTTGGAAACCACACAGCACAGTCAAAGGGGAGCAAAACTTCCAAAGAGAAATGAGGACTCTCACATAAGTTTAGTGACAATAATCCTTGGCCACCGAGATGAACAGCAATAGTGTTTTGAGGATCAGGAACAAGTCCATGGTTGACCAGATGGTTATTAACAGACACCCTTGCAGATGTATTTTCTGTGTAAGTTTTCAATGGGCTTTGTGCAGGTTTTTTTTTTTTTTGTGTGTGTGTGTGTGTGAGAGAGAGAGAGAGAGATTGTCTGTGATATTTGTCGTCATCAAGCTTATATACATGAGATCCCTCCTAGCATGATTTATGACATGTGTTCTGCGGAGGGGTGTGTGGATGTTTGGGTCTTAGCACAATTGACCCCATTTTGATTCTGGCAATTTTCACAGTGTGAAACGTTACCAACATTTGCACATAATATTTTATAATAGGAAATATCTGTCATAAACTATAAGAACTAATAAGAGAATTAAGGTGGTTAGTTTAAGCATATATATGCATAATAATATTTTCTGTCACTAAAAGTAAGCCATTGAGGACTTACTAGAAAAATAGATTTCATGAATGACTGCATCAAAATAAAATACCTAGTAATTCATCCTGGAAATGTAAGCTCTAAAGAAAATAAAGAATGAAAAACCTTGGCAAAGGCATAAAGTAACTGAACAATTTAAAAGAAGGGCCAACATTTTGAAAATATCAATTCTCTATAAAAAATTCATAACTTAATGTAACTTTCATCATAATCTCCACTTTGTGAGTTCAATTATATTTCATATTTCGCATTCCAAATCATATCTAAAAGATAAAAACGTGAGCATATTTAAGAAAAGATTTAATGTCATGAGGTTAAAATCATACAAAAATAAATCCAAAGTAATTTTAAGTTTTTGGCATAGGACGAAGAATAGAATGAATGGTGAAACAGAACATATAGAGATATGCCCATGAATTAATGTATGATTGAATGTATTAGAATCACTGGGAATAAAACAGGCTCTTCAATAAATGGAACTGGCATTATAAAAGTTCCTAGGCTATTTTAGCCACCTAACTCATTTGACATAGCTAATTAAATACCATATTAATAAAATTAAATACCACATAAATAAAATTAAAATTAAATACATAAACTATCATATGTAAACAATGAAGTTATGTGAAGTATATTATTATTATTATTAGTGTTATTATTATTATTATAGAGAGATAAAGTATAACTGCCATGTTGTGTTGCAAGCATAATCTTAGGCAGACAATGTATACTTATATAGAAATCCATGTGAAATATTCATATCATACACTATAAATTATAGAGTTTTTTATCCCGATTATAAAGAAAATTACTAAAAGCATATGGAAATAAGTTTATAAAGAAAC
This sequence comes from Zapus hudsonius, assembly GCA_004024765.1. Taxonomy (NCBI): domain Eukaryota; kingdom Metazoa; phylum Chordata; class Mammalia; order Rodentia; family Dipodidae; genus Zapus; species Zapus hudsonius. The sequence goes on from PVHP010000213.1 coordinate 37,299, forward strand.
TGATAAAGGAACCAGAGAGATTGCTCAGTGGTTAAAGGCACTTGCTTGGAAAGCCTGCCAGCCCGGGGTTCTATTCCCCAGTACCACGTAAAGCCAGATGCACAAAGTGGCCTATGTATTGGGAGTTCATTTGCAGTGGCAAGAGACCTTGTTGTACCCATCCCTCCTCTTTCTCTATCTCTCTCTCCCTGCAAATAAATAACTTGCTTTAAAAAAGAAATTGATAAAAGACACAAGCCAACAACCCAAAAAGAAGAGATAGAAATGGCTCACAAATAATAGCAAGAAACAGAACACAAATAAATGTCCCACCAATAGGAACCTTTAATTCAATTATAGTATGATGTAGCATTGAAAAATCAACAAGAGAGCCAGCCATGGCAGCACACACCTTTAATCCCAGCACTCAGGAGACAAAGGTAGGAGGATTGTCATGAGTTTGAGGCCACCCTGAGACTACTTAGTGAATTCCACATCAGCCTGGGCTAGAGCGAGACCCTACCTGGAAAAAACAAACAAAAAATCAACAAAAGCAGCAAGTGTGCTGAAATAATGAAGCATATTTAATGAAGCAATGCATGCAGTAGAGGTTTATGTAATCATAGGAAATGTAATTTGTGGTCTTCCAGAAAGCCACTTGTTCATTTAGGAAGCATTTATAGAATGTCTGCTGTGTGTGAGGCATGGTTCCATAGGAAAGTCAGCCAGCCCCAGAGATGAAGCACCAGGTGGCAGAAAGCAGACTTCTCCTTCACACCTCATTGTACTATAATTCTATTTTCCTATATCCTTTATAATGGCCATGAAACATTATTACATGCATGCATACATTTTATAATCCAAGAAGCCCACATTAATGTAAGATAATTTTTGCCTCTCACACTGGCAGCAAATTTTCAAAGTGATTATCCTTGTTGATAAGAATATGAGCAAACAGGCTCACTCAAATTTTTGACCGATTGAAGAATTTTTATAGCTTTTTATTAACAATGTTCATACATGTACATAATGTATTTTGATCACCGTCTCCTCCCACTGCCTTCTTTGTTTCTCCTCCTCCCCTTTCCACTGAATCCCTTCTTTCAAAACAGTCCTTCTTCTATTTTGATATCTTTTCCTTGGCCCTTGTCCATCACACATGATGGAATGTTGAGGAGTCCAATATTGTGGGGGTCTTGTGCAGGTCATGACAGTCACCTGTGAGGTTGTAAATGTGATGGCCACCTTACGTCTGCAAAACAGTGCTTCACAGCACTCCTCCCCATCCCCTGGCTCTCACATTCTTCTTGTTCCCTCTTAGGCAATTTCCTTTAGCCTTTGAAGGCATGAAAGAGATGTCTTATTTAGTACTGCGCACGCAATTATTCTTCTCAGCACTTTGAGGAGTTTCGAGTCTCCCCCAAAGTCACTTCCTTCTGTCAAAAGAAGCTTCTCTCAAAGCAGCACTAACCTCTGGTCATAAACGTAAATATTTAGAGAGCAATTTGATGGACACAACATATCTGTTTGTGGGAATTTAGGAGAGAGACCCCCACACAATGTTGCCATGCTCTTCCTTAACCCCTATCCCAGTCAGAGCTTTGCCCTGCCTCCTGCAGGGTGAAAATGGGTATTCTTGTTTGATTTTTTTCTTAAACATATATGTACTTTTTTACTAGAGATGTTTTTTGATTCTACACCTAAATACCCTAACAGCAGGTTATTTCTTCAGAGGGGGGATTGTGACAGTTTCAGGCAAGTTCCATAGATTCCAAACCTGACTCTCCTCCCCTTGAGTAGGAGGTGTCTAGCTAGAACTCAAACTTAGGTGATAAAACTGATTGGTCAGGTATGGACCAACCAGCTGTCTCTCTGCTCACCTGGGGCAGGGAATACAGAGAATTCTGTCTCTTTTCCACATGGTGTCCTAGGAGGAGGACTTCTAAATTTCTAGGCCTTAGAAAAGGTAAAGCCTTCCCTCACTCTGGCCTAATGGCTGGGGTGAGGGAAAGCTCAAGATCTTCCCACATGAACCTTTTTCCTCATGATGGGAGCCCTCTGTTATCTTTCCTTCTTCTGCTTGTTTGGCTGAATAGCATAGATTTTGTTAAACCCTCTCCCACGTGTTCTCTCCACACTGGCAGCTGGAGAACTCTGTAACTTCCCATTTTCCTTTAAATAAAGTCTCCCACTATATCTTATCCTCTGGTGGTCTATAATTTTAATTCTTTAACTTTAGAGACAAGAATTCAGGTACTCCTTAAGTTCTGAAGTGCATTGGAATTTTACTGGGTATTACCTAAATTCTAATCCCCAGCTCCCCTGCTACATATTCAGCTAAACAGCATAGTAAGTTGGCCCACTGGGGCCCAAGAGTTCTCCAGGTTTACACTGCCAGGCAAGAGTTGTCTCTCATGGAGTGGGGACCTCAAAGCTAATCAGAGCAATTGGTTATCCCCAAATTATACTTTTACTCCAGAGGCCACATCCTGTCTGACTGGCTGGTTGTGTGGCTTACAGAGTCTGCTGCTGATTAAGACTATTGGTGTCTAGCAACAGGGTCTTACCACCTAGTTCTGGTAGGCCACCAAGAGCCTTGACTGTAGCATGTACTGTTTTGGAGAGCTCAGAGGTCTCCCTGACCAATCAATCATTCACTGGGAGGGATCCCACCTCTGGCATTGGGGTTTTCCTGTAACAGCCTATGGCTTCAGAGAGTGCCATTAACCACCCTTTACCTGGATTTTTTTTTTACCAAATTCTCTTTTTTTAAATCTTACTTGCATAATTAGCTAGCAAAGAAGAATGTTTCACTAGGTGTTTCTTATAACGCCCTTAGTTTTGTTAAACCCTCTCTCTCCGCCCCCTCTTTTCTTCTCTTCCATTCACTTGACCTCATACCTTTCCACTCCCCAGTATTTTGCCACTCCACATACATTTCTACTACCTGCTCAGTTTGATCTTCCTCCTCTCGCCTCCCTCTTTGCTTCTTGACTTCTCCAACTCACACACAAGTCCAAAAGCTCAAAGTTAGTGTCCATATAGGAGAGAACATGTGGCGTTTGTTTCTCTGAGCTTCACTCAGTATATTTTCCAGATCCATTTTTCCCTGTGAATTATTTCATTCTTCTTTACAGCTGAATAAAATTCCGTTGTATTTGTATATCACATCTTCATCATCCATTCATTTGTTGATGGACGTGTTGGCTGATTGCATTTCCTAGCTGTTGAGAGTAAAGCTACAATAATCATGGATGAGCAAGTATCTCAATGGTAAAGTAGAGAGTCCTCAGGGTATATGCTGAGGAGTCCTTAAGATACATGCTGGCTCATATGGTAGATTTGCTTTTAGCTTTCCTCCATGCTGACTTCCACAATGGCTCTACCAGTTTGTATTCACACCAACAGTTAATAATGACCCTCTTGCCCCATGTTCTCACCAACATTTGTTGTCATTGAATATTTGAGGACAACCATTTTGATGGAGGTTAGGTATAATCTATGTACATAGTTTAAATTTGCACTCCCCTGGTGGCTAAAGATGTTGAAAATTAAAATATATATATATATATATATATATATATATATATATATATATATATATATATATATCAGACATTTGTATTTCTTCTTTTGAGAATTCTCTATTTAATTCTATAGCTCATTTTAAAATGAGTTGTCTGGGCTTATAATTGTTTGGTTTCTTTTTTTAAATTTTAAAAAAAAATTATTTTTTTTATTGTCCAGAATGACTTACAATATTTAGTGGGCAAACAATGAGTTGTTATCCCCAATTCCCTGCTGCCCTCCCCTCCCCCCTCCACTGGATAACCTCCTCCATGGGTCGTCTGGATCAGTCCTTGTGACAGGGGACCATGGATAGCCTAGTATTCAGCCAGGTTCTCCTGGCCATGCCTCTGGATAATCTCCCCCACCACGACTCTCACAATCCTTCCGCCCCCTCTTCCGCTCAGTTCCTTGAGTCGTGGTGGGTGAGTATTAAGGCTGCTTTAATGTTGTGAGCTTAGGGGTCTTTGTGTCGAAAATTGTTGGTTTCTTAAGGTATTTTATAGCTAATCAAACCTATGGCTGGGGCGGTCATAGACCCTAAGAGGGGAAGCTGGTACTGTTGTTTGACTAGATGAATCAGTTGTGCCCATCAAAATGCATGCTAAAAATTTCTATGTTTGTGCCCATAGATTAGCACTGATCTCACTTTTGATCAAAGAAGCTTCTTTTTTGCAGATAGCGGTAGATACTGGGGAGAATGAAAACCCATCAAAGTACTAAGAATAAGTGGTGAGTGCTTGACGCTAAGTAGAACACGTCTATCATTCCCTCCAAGGCTCATGCAACATTGCAGAAGAAAGCATGGAATGAATGCAAGAGTCAGAGAATGGAGGAGGACGTGAGGACACGATCTTGCAGACAGGAAATGACTCGTAAATCCATGACCTCGTAGGGGCTGTCATTACCTCCACAAGCGCTGAACAATGTTGAGGCCGTCAGCATTTCAACATGAATGATGGAGGAAAGCAAAAGCAAAAAAGAACACCTCAAAATTGAGCAAGACTGGTTAGAAAGCAGGTGAGAAAATTTAGAGAATAATAAAAGGTTTCTGAATATGCAAAGTTTTGGTGGAAGGGAGTGGAGGGACACTTGAAGGTCATTGGTGGAGATTGTGATCAAATTGCATTACTTTCATGTATGAAAATTATCAGCAAAAGTCATAAAAAAGAAAATTATTTTAAAACAAGTTTTGGTTTACATATTTTGCCAGTTGCTGTGTACAAGGGACACAAATTCACATACTACGGAGGTGGATGTGTTGTTTATTTTTATATAAATAATTGGATCTTGGTAGAATACATGGTACTACAGGATATAGAGCATCTTCAACATTTTCCAGAGTTTATGGGTATTTTGACTTTTTTACTTTGTCAATGCTGATAATGCCTCTGTGCATTAATACATAGTACACAGTGGCAGATGGACAAGGTTAAGGCCCTTCCAGAAATTGTCAGAAATTCTTTCCTAATCCCAAACCAATATTCATTTCACAGTTATTTTGAAATTCAAGTCAGCACTTCAAACAGTTTTTTTTTAAATCAAACATTCTGACAGAATATAATTGAAATATAAATTAATTCAGTACATACTGAGGAATGATTGTAAGAAAATATTAAAAGTCTTCCACAGTTAACCTTATTTTTCTGTAAGAGCAGAAAACTTTGTATCTACAGTAAAAACACTACAATCCATAATATAAAATTGTCTAATATGAGCCAAGGTGTTTGGGGGTAGCATTTGTGGGAGTTACATGATATGACATTGTACACAGAGCAAAATGCATATCTTGTATGTTCAGAACCAAGACTGCAGAAGACTTGCACCAGGTGACACAGAACAGAGATGTCAGGACACCTCCCATTCAGTTTTGAACGCATTTTTGATGGTTGCACATTCAGAAACCTTTTATTATTACTCAAATTTTCTCACCTAACTACAGTTACACAGCCCCACATAGGGTCATGACTCACAGTGTAAGAAGCTGAGTTATAAAGGAGTAACAGCCTTCTTGCGGTTTCATGTGCCTCCTTGATCTTAATAAGGGCTGGAGAGATTGCTCAGTGCTTAAGTCACTTGCTTGCAAATCCTGATGGCTAGGTTTCAATTTCCCAATACCCACATACAGCCAGATGCACAAAGTGGAGCATGCATCTGGAATTTGTTTGCAATGGCAAGATGCCCTGGTGTGCTCATTCTCTCTCTCTCCCTCCCCTTGCAAATAAAACAATAAGCTATGTCAATATAAAACATTCATAAGTTTGTTCTTAGTTTCCTTCCCAGGGAAAACCAATTCCCAGCTATCCTAGCTTCTTCTAGGTCTTTACATTCATAAATATTTATGACAGAAACTTTTAAGATCTATAGTATATTAGGGTTCTCTAGGAAACAGAAATGATAGAATAAACATGTATTATATTGGGGATTTATTGGACTAGCTTATAGGATATGAGCTGCTCAATCCAACAATAGCTATCTGCAAGTGTAAGCATCAAAGAATCTGGTAGCTGCTCAGTCCATGAGGCTAGATGCCTCAGCAATCCCAATCTGGCATTGAAGTCCTTGAGGATTCCTAGAGAGAGACTGGCCTTCAGTTCATACTGGAAGGCTAAGGAAACTGGGTTCCAATGTCCACAAAGGATAGCAGCAACAGTAGATATACTCACCAGAAGTTAGCACTGTCGTCAGCCAGGCAAAAAGTGGGGTGGGGGGGTAATGGGTGTTTTTCTAAGAGCTTCTTTATCTCTAGTCCACCACTAGAAGGACCACTCAGTCTGGAAGAAGGTCTTCTCCTTCAGTCACTTCTTCATAGAAACACCCTCCCCAAGATGTGTTTCATTACTTGATTCCTGATCTCATCCAGTTGACTACAGAACTTAATCGTTGCATAGGTTTATGCAATACACTTTTCTTCACTGATCCATAGATCTGGGGATTATCCTTTATCCACACAACATAGGCGTGTTCTCATGGTAAGGTACAGGCTCTATTACTTTCTAGTCTTGTGCTACTGAGTGAGTTAATTTCTCTGAGCTACCATCTCCTCACTCATACAACAAGGACGAGAAGCCAGCATGTGTAGAGTACCCTGACCATGGTAAATTCTACATTTATGTCTTAACTGTGAACTTTAAAGAAAGCATCTGAGGCCTGTGCTGGTGTCTGGTGTCAGCTTCCCTCTGCCCACATGGCTGGTGGGGCTACTTGCTTTCTGTTAAGAGGCTCTTATGGAGGAAGAACCATCATCCATCCCACCTTTCTCTATGCGAGCAGCAGACACACAGAGAGGGTGCAGCTGGAAACTTGGCTAATGAATAGGGGAGTGTCATGGTTTGATACAGGTGTCCCCCACAAACAAATGAATGTGTTCTGATAGATCGATCCTCAGCTGATGGCAATTCGGGAATTAGAACCTCAGTAGAGCTGTGTTGTTGGGGCGGGCTTATGGGGGTTATAAGCCAGCTTCCCCTTGCCAGTATTTGGCACACCTTCCTGCCGCTGTTTCCAGTGCTGTGGTGGAGGTGATGTCCAGCCCTCTGCTCATGCCATCGTTTTCCCTGCCAGAATGGAGTCTCCCCTTGAGTCCGTAAGCCAAATAAATCCATTCCTCTACAAGCCGCTTTTGCTTGGGTTCTTTCTGCACAGCAACTAGAAAGCTGACCGCAACAGGGAGAGACTCTCTTTCCATCTGTTTTCCAAGGTAATCAACAAGACTAGATTCTCAACCTTAACCATTATCACAGTCCCAAACCCCTAAACTTCTCTACTACAATGGTGAGTGCATAGGTGAAGCCATCCAGCCTTTTCATAGACAGGGGTATGTGTGATGGCATGGGAAGGAGGGTTGTCTGATATCTATGGAGTGTCTCTGTCATCTGCTGTCTTTACAGGTGTATTATGACCTGCATGCTCACCTAGCCAGCCTTTCATCTCTACCTCCACTACCTTGGCCCAGTTCAGTCAGCTCATAAATTTTTCTGCTGTTAAAATTACTCTTCCCATCAAGCTCCTTCTCTTCTACCTCCTCTTTAGAATCAGATCATATATCATATATGGCATAGTGGGTTGGGAATATGGCTCAATTGGTTGAGGGTTTGCCTACTATGAACAAAATCCTGGCATCAAATAAATCAGATAAATTTGGTGGTGCATGCTTGAAGTCTCAGCATGCTGAAAGCTGGAGACATGAAGAACCAAAGTTCAAGGTCGTCCTCAGGTATATAATGAGTTTGAGGTCAGCTGAGGCTACATGAGACACTGTTGAAAAAAAATTGTTTGAATCAATTATTAGTCATAGTGTTTAGGGTCTAAGGTTATCATATCTACATTCTTGTCTTGGTTTGCTCACAAGAAATATGTATGTTGTCACCTTCATTTTATAAATGCAGATATTGCAGCTCGAGGACTAGACATACCCTGCCTAGATAAATGATGCAGCCATAATTTGAACTCCGATTCACAGATTCCAAAGTTCTTACTCTTTTACAGCCCCCAAGCTTCCAAGAGGAAAGAATGGAGGCTGTCCTTCCATTTCCCCCTGGGGCCCATATATCTTTGAGGAAACTCCAGGGCTGTCCTCTGTTCATTCCAGATTGACCTAACCAGAGAGGGGTGGGGAGTAGAACAGAGCTGATCTGTTTCAACCATGGTTGGTATTCACAGCCAATAATGCTTCTTGGAAACAGCTGGTTTCATGGGTCAGAGTGAAGAGGTTTTATCAAACCTATATGTGCATCCTCAAAAAAAAAAATACCAGCACACAAAGCCATGCGTGCTTTGCAGTGAAGGAGTTTTTAGTGGAACAGAATGAGGTTATCAACAATGTTGTAAATTTGCAGCATGGTCATATCAAGAAAACTATCCTCAGCCGATCCACTCTCCACCCCAAACCAGCATGCAAAGAAATTTCACTCATGGGAGGGTCTCTAATTTTGCCAGATAAGTTCATTTTCTCTGGGTTCTGGAATCTTCCAGAAAAGGGTGAAATTGAGCAGAGTTGGTGAAGTTTGGCAGTTCTGGAAACTGCAGTAGATTGTCTTCATCAACACACACAGAGAAAGAGAGAGACAGAGAGAGAAAGAGAGAGAGAAGGCTGAGAAGAGCCTCAGGATCTGAGAGAGTCTAGGTACAAAAATGCTAAGAAAAGGAGCCACATAAACCACTAAGTACAGGCAAGCAGGTGCAGCATGTGGACAGAGGCTGTTATAACAGAATGCAGAACAAAGGACTCAGAGCCAGGCCAGGGGGCACTGCAAGGCCAAGTTGCTGGAAGAATGTCAGTGGTGTCTGTGATCCTGCCTCCAGAGATGGTCATGGTGGCAGTGGGCCTGTGGGCATGTGTCCCTCTGGGAGGCCTGGGTGACATGGGCTGAGGGCTCTGCCTCCTTACTAGAATGTAAAGCCTTTGGAGCCGACAGCATGGTCTATCGCTGCTCAGTGTGTGACCTTCGGTAGTGCAGGTTCCTCATCTGTGACATGGCAGACATTGACAATAATTCATGTTGTGGAGAGACTCAGAACATAAATAAATCAAAATAAATAAAATGCCTCCCGCCTCTCAGGAATGCTGTCCAGATTCAGTGCGTTGATATGGTAAAGTGCTTTATAAACGACAGTGTGCCTTACAAATTTTATCATCATTATTATTCCAAAAATATGGTTTACCCCCCCAATAAAATAAAACACCCTATGGCATATATTTATGACAACATGCCTCAGAAACAATTTCCATTCTGACAGGTTGCCTCCCTATCATGTTATTAAAAGGTTAAGGAAAATGAACAACAGAGGATTAAGATTAGATCTTTCACACATGAAACCACAAAATCAATAGAGCCCCCTTAATCTATCCGGTGATATGAAGAAATATACCGAGGTGCCTGGAACGATTACTCAGGAAAATGTCAACAGGTATTGACAAGAGACCTGGCAAAGCAGTGGCGGCTGAGGCTTGACCGGTACCTGCCTCATGCTTATGCCCTCCTGCCACAAAGACTAATAGCCAGAGAATTCAGGGGAGGCGAGGCAGCCAAAGGGAAGGCACTTTGTAATCTCCCAAAGTTCTGCAGAATTCTGATCCTGAAAGTGGGTCAGAGCAGCTGGGAGAAAACTTGAATCCCCCAGCACAGCAGGGAATGCGAGATGACACCTATTTGTGGTCACTATGAGGCCGGTTTTAAAACCTGCTATTGTCCTGATGTTGTGATGGTTACTATCACTGTCGTTGGAAATGATTTAGTATTTAGAGAGTACCAGCTACCTTCGCGGCCACCTGTGGCATCAGGAGACATAGCTGCAAACTCAAAGCAGTGGGATCTGCTCCTGGGATTGTTTTTTTCTCCTCACCCAGCTGAAAAAAGGATGCTTGGAGATCACAGAGGGGAGAAAAAAAAAAAGAGGAAAGCTGGTAGATGTTCCAGATGGACTGTTAAGCCAAAAATTCTGAGATTTGGCTAAATGTCTGGCCATAGGGTACTCTGGGATAGAATGGCCCTTTGACTCACCCTCAGAGTTGTGTAAGTGCACGTTTGTGGGGCCCTCTTCCTATAGCAATATAGATAATGCCAGTAATAGCGATGGTAGGAAAAGCAGCTTTATATGTGATGCACCTGCTGGGTATTAAGCATGGACCATGGAATTTACATATATTCTCCCTAATCGTTCAAATGGCATGCAACTCTCCTCTCCCTTTCATAGTGAAGTAAGCAAGGCTCTGAGAAGATTGCACCTTGCCCAGAGCCACACACTGCTAAATGAACCTGACAGCCCCACTTAGTTTGTTGTCCCTAAAAGGTCCACAGTGTCTCTCAAGAGCACATACCCTCCCATGCATGATAAAGCATGTTCATGGACAGACTTGGCTATATATTGAGTTTGATGCTGGCTGGAACACACAGCAATACACTGTCTTAAATATATATCTTACATATTGCCTATGTGCAAACTTACACACATAGGTCTTTTAAAAAGAAGCACAAATCCTCAAGCCAGAGGCTGTACTGGCAGTGATTGGGCCCTAAGTATAGAGTAGAATTGACCTCTTCCTGAAGACATTCAAATTGAAGAACTCATGGATCATAGATGAATTGGTAGAAGGTATTTTCAAGGTGTAGAGGACCTGAGCAAACACTGGAGCTGATTAGGAAGGCCTGGACCAATAATGGAAGGTTTGGAAAGAAGCCACAGTATCAGGGACTTGTGTAGAATGACAGGAAAGCCTCTTGGGGCAACTTGGTGTCCTCAGGGGACACTCACAGGTTGCCCTACCCCTACCTCAGGGACATAGTACATCATATTTGAAGGTGTAAGTGACCTGGTGTCCTCATTTCACGAGCCACTCAGCACAAGCTATCTTGGCTTCCATGGTCTAGAGATCCTTAGCCTCGTCTGGCAGCTAGCTGCCTACGGTCAACATTTACTTCCAGTCTCTGAAGGGTTCCAGGCAACTCTGGCCTGATGACCTGAGCACTGTGCCTTGCCCTGCCTCAGCAAATGCACCTGTCTCTGAGATGCCCAGGCACACTACCCTACAGGGATGGCCATCTTGCTGTGGAGGCGAGAAAGGAGATATGACGGGCATCAGGACACACACAAGTATCATACCAGGACAGCCTCTGTGCATGCAGGACCAGCTTCTCGCTCTATTGATCCGCTTTCGAGATCATTTGGGTACCCTGCTCTCGCCCACCTGTGCCATCTCTGGATTTCAGCACTTTCATGCACTGGGATCTTTGGCATTTCAAGAAAGACCTTGTCTTTTCACCACTGGTTCCCAAAGCTTACTATAAGCCTTGCATCCCAGACATGCTTGTGAGTGTAGCGACCACGGTCCTGTGGGCTGGTGTGAAGTTGGCATACCTCCTCTTTGGTCAAGAAGCTTGTGATTTCTGTCAGATTCTCTGTCAGTCATGACTCAGGAAGGCTACTTTTAAGCTCTTTTGAGCAAGATGCACTGTTTTTATGAGCGTATTTTAAAAAATATCTTTATTATCCATAATTAGATATATTGTATGAGCAAATCTTATGATGGTACCCCCATTTCCCTCCTCCCTGTCACCAACTCACTGGGGATAAGAGGCATTTTTTTTTAAAAAAAATTATTTATTCATTTTTCAAGCAGAGAGAGAGAGAGAGAGAGAGAGAGAGAGAGAACACCAGGGCCACCACCTTGTGGGTCTGGCTTATGTGGGTACTGGGGAATTGAACCTGGGGCCTTAGACACTGGAGGCAAGTGCCTTAACCACTGAGCCATCTCTCCAGCCCGTAAGAGGCACTTTTAATGGGCTATTTTTTTTTAACTGTGAGAGAAGCAACTTAAAGAGGAAGGACTTCAGTTACCAAGCGTTCACTCGGTGGTTGCTGGGTGCATGGCCAAAACAGACAGTGAGATTGTGTGGAGCAGGAGGCTGTTTGTCTCATGACTGACAGAAATCAGAGAATAAAGAAGGGACTGGAGGTCAGGTATAGTTCAAAGGCATATCCCTCAGAAGAATATTCCCTCCAATTAGTTCCTACTACCTTTGAAAATGAACAGAAATTCCCAAAACTGCGCCACCATCAAGAGACCAAGAATTCAACACGCAAGCCTGTGAGGTACATTTCATGTTCAGACCATGATATTCCACTCTTGGCCAGAAGAGCTCATGACCATCTCATAGTGTAGAATTGCACCTGATGTCCTGAAAGTTCCAAAATTCTTTACAGGCTTAATCTAAAGTTTCCTCTAAGACTTGAGGTAAACTCTTATCTTTCAGCATATGTAAAAATAAAGCTACATACTTCCAAAACACAATGGGGCATAGGAAACTGTTTCAAAAGGAACAGATGGAGAGATGGATCCGTGGTTAAGATACTTGCCTGCAAAGCAAAATGACCCAGGTTCAATTCCTCAATACCCACAGAAAGCCAGTTGCACAAAAAGACCCATGCAGCAGCTGGAAGCCCTGGTGTGCCCATTCTGTCTCTCTTCACTCTCTCTCTCTACTTGCAAATAAATATCTAAAATATTTTTTATTTCCAATACAATACTTATTCTCTAAACTGAGGTCACAGTACAAACGTTTCACCTTCCCACCTCTGCCCACCTCCACCATGAAATTCTGAAGCCTCCATGAAAAGCTGCCTATTTGGCCTTCAAAGACCTTCTATATAGGAGGCTGCATTGGCTTGTCCAGTACGCCCAGCCTGGTTCATCTTCCCGTTCACAGCTCAGTGTGTTCTCTCTAGGGTGGCCTCTCTGCTGCCTCCTTGGCCCTGAGCTCAGTCTAGAAAGACACTTCCATGTTCTTTAGCCTCTGGGCTGCCTGGGTGTTGGCACCAATCTGCAGGTACCCTTCCTTTTGGTCATACTCTGGCCAGTGGGGCAGCCCCTCCCCATTGGGGTTCCCATTCCTTGCAAACTTGGCCCAGAATTTCATCACCATCTTGCTGAGGTTGATCTCCTCTGAGGCTACTATATTTTAAAGGGAAAAATGGTGGCCTATAAAGGAGAAAGGGAACTAGAGCAAAAACCCAGCAGGGAAAACATGAAGTTCTAAACCTTCACATCTGGCATCCATCCAAGGCATGCTATAGATACTGATGTGAGCACTGACCAGCTTGGGCATCTATGGCTTTGTAGCCCGAGTCTTCCCTAAGCTGGCTCCACTCCTGGCCTGTGGCACCTTCAGAAGGTGTTCCATGATCCTAGTATCCCTAATGCCCAGGGGGGGTCTTCATTTCAGGTTAAGTTTCACCCTCACATAACCCTCTCAGGAACTTCCTGCAGGGATGCTGATCTGGGCATACCTTACCTACCTCCCAAGCATTCATTTGAAGTCTGGTTAGAAGCCTCTGTGACTCCATACCTCTTGCTTTCTTCTTCCCACAAAACCAGCACGGCATGGATGTTGCCATGCTCTGCTGCTCTTCGTGACCACAGACCAAGCAGCATTATGCAGATGTTGCTGAGGTCTCCTGACAGTTAAAGCCTCCATCGTCATCATCATCGTCAAGAACCCAGCTATAGCAGTGTTAGGAATCTCAGTGAATGAGCTTGGAAAAGCATTTCTCTAGATGACTCTGCATGCAGGGTGCCCTGAAGGTCTCTTCTCAAAGCAAAATCTTTGATCTGAGTTAAAACCCTTTACACTCTTCATCCTATGATAGGCAGAGTTTGCTCAATACCTATTTCATTTCCAATTGTTACCTTGACATTTGTTCCCATTACAAAGTACTTGATTTCCTTTTAATGTAGTTTTTAACAACCTTCTCCTCTTTGCTGATTTTCTGGTAAGTGCCATGTTTTACAATTGTTTTTACTCTTATTTCTGCTCCTGATTCTTACTAGAAACCGAATTAAAAGCTGTCCACAAAAATATTGCCACAGCTTGTATGCTATGCTGTGTTTTAAATCCTCTCCACTAAATTAATAAATAAACTTACTTACTTTCTGCTTCCCTAAAACTATCAGGTTACTGGCAAAACGTAGATGGATTCTTGCCAGAATGTGACACAAATGGCGTGGCATCTATTTCCAAAGAGAGTCCTCATTTCCACCTAAAACCTCCTTAGCCTTCCCTGTCCACATCCCTCCTGCAAAGCTTTTCTTTTCAGTTTCCACAAAATCATCCATTCAGCTCAGTTCACAGCATTCTAGACTGGCTCTAGCTCACATCTCCAAACATTTCCAAATTCTTCCTGAGACATGATCCCACATGGTCAGGCTTAATTAAAGCAATGACCCCCCCAATTCTCAAGTATCCATTTTATATTTTGGTTATTATTGCGTAGATGTGACCAGCATACCTGATGGAGACACTTTGAAGGCAGGATTGCTTTGTCTCATGGATTCATATTCAAACCATGTAACTGATCCCAAGTCTATATTCCTTTTAATGAGAAATTTGTTTCCAAGTGTGATGACTGGTCTTCAAAGATGGCTCTCTAAGGGCCATGTGCCCTCAGACCCCTGCGTACTTCCCTCACACACTGACTCTGGGCTTTCTCTGTGACCCACTGTAGCCAGTGGAACATGAAGGAAGTACTGTGCTTTCAAGCTTTTGGGAGCCCTGAACGTCACATAAAATGTCCATCTGCCCTAGAGGACCAAGCATCTCAGAGGACTATGAAGTAAAGAGGTGCCTTAAAGAAGAGGAGGTCTGGGCTGGAGAGATGGTTCAGTGGTTAAGTCTTTTGCCTGCAAAGCAGAAGGACCCAAGCTCGATTGCCCACTACCCATGTAAAGCCAGATGTGTCTGGAGTTCCTTTGCAGTGGCTGGAGGCCCTGACATACCCATTCTCTCTCTCTCTCTCTCTCTCTCTCTCTCTCTCTCTCTCTCTCTCCATCTTTCTCATTCTCTCTCAAATTAAATAAGTAAATAAATAAATAAAATATTTTAAAACAAAAAGGAAGAGGAGGTCTTAGTAGAACCCATGCACTAGTCTGTCTGTTATATCCAGCCCTCAGCCATCCAGTATCAAAGCTGAGTCAAGAAACCTGCAAGTAGAGACACCATCTGGAATATTCCAGCCCTGCAAGATATTACTGAGAATGAATGGGGATTCCTGATGTGTCTAGACTAAATTCTTCACCTACAGAATTGTGAGAAATGAATAATACAGTTGATGTTTTAAGCCATGAAGCTCTAGGGTAGTTTCCTCTGGCAAGATCAGATGTGAGACGCCCCATGTGACTCTACGCAACATCAATTATTGTATCTGTGGTGGTTTGAGTCAGGTGTCGCCCACAAACCTCTTTGTTCTGATTGTTGATCCCCAGCTAATGGTAATTTTGGAGTTGGAACCTTGTTGGAGGTATGTTCTTGAGGACAAGCTTATGGGTGTTCTAGCCAGCTTCCCCTCGCCAGAGTTTGGCACACTCTCCTGCTGCTGTTGTCCACATGATGTTGGCCAGGAGGTGATGTCCAGCCTCTGCTCAAGCCATCATTTTCCCTGCTATGGTGGAGCTTCCTCTTGAGTCTGTAAGTCAAAATAAACCCTTTCCTCCCATCAGCTTGCTTCTGGTTGGGTTCTTTCTGCCAGCAATGAGAAATCTGACTGCAATAATATCGTACTGCAAAGGCTTGACCCTTCAACCTCTTTGCTCCTTGGTTTGAGGATTCACATGCAGAGCAGATGTTTCTTACATTACATTACATTACCTTAGTCACTGCCCCAGAGAAATCAGAAAAGCACATGGTTTCTTACTTCTCTACATTATAATTATAGATGTACACAACTACTTACATTGATTCCCTTTATAAAAATAAAAGCTCTGTGAGGGCAGGGATCCGAGGAGGATATTTACTGCTGGCGGCGTCTCCACGTTAGCAAAGGACCTGGTCCAGTCATTGAAAAAAAAAAACGGTTTTGAATATATACATGAATTAATGGAAAGTTTAGATTGCCGTGAAGTTCAGAGTCCTGGAAGCATACAGATTGAGAAAGTATTCATTTGCTAAGCTAAGGAGTTTGAACTTGGACTTGTAATGAGTAAATGAATGGAAGAACAAAGTGGCTTAAATTTCACCATTTGCTGGAGCTAATCCACAAAATCAATGCAGCTACATAATCCAGCTGCTTGTGTCCCCCAGGTAATTAGTTTCATGGCGCATTGCCAGGCAGAGTCCCGTTCTCCCTCGGCATGTATTTTAGCAGTCTTGGAAGTGTTTGAAATAGAAAACGAGTATTCAGAATGTTTTACTTTTTAAATCCAATTATCTATACTCATATTTAAAAAACAACAATCCACAAAGCTATTTATCTATAGGTTAAAACTCGAGACATTTCATGGACCAGGCCAATGATACGTGTGGACTGGATGAGGTCAGTGAAATATTCAGAGTTTTGGGAACCATAAAAAATGCTGAATAAAAAATGGGCATGCTGTGCCTCCAGTATTAGGCATTTTATATAGAGACCCCGAGAACTGCTGGTGGCCTGTGGACCACCACACAAGACGATCACTTCTAAATCATGGCAGCCGTGCTCAGTTCGAGGCTCCACTGCAAGAGTGACTTCCTTCCTGTCACTGTCCACCTGCCCTGTCCTGTTGTTTCTTATGGACCCCTTCTGCTCCCATCATGGCTCTGTCCTTTCTGACCAGGACCATGGCCAATGACCAAGAGGAGAGCATTTTGCCTATTTCAGCACAAGGGCAAATGGAACCATAAGGATATACTTCACACCACTGTATCTGATAAACTTGTCCTTATGCTGGAGGCACAGCAGTGAAGCCGGCTCTCTAGGCACTCAGAGCCACGCCTCGGCTCTCGCAGTGACCTGGATGATACAGTGCTCAGCAGAGGGTCTGAGCGTGTGTTCTTGGTGCAGTGTTTGTTTTTAACTATATTCCTTATACTCACTATCATTAGTCTGTCTTACGTTGCTAAAGCAAAATACCATAGGCTGGTGGTATAAGAGCTTCACTTTGGTTTGTAACTCTGAGGACTGTAAGGTCAAAACAGCGCAGCATGATGTGTTGACAAGAGCTCCCAGGAGATGATATAACAGTGCAAATGGAACTGTCTATAAAAGAGATCGAGTATGTGGGGTGGGCTGGGTTTATAACGTCATCTCTCACACACCAACCTGGCCCTTGAAAGTGGAATGAATGCTTCCTAACAGCCTCTCACAAGCCTCACATTTAAAAAAAAAACTATCATTTATTTATTTATTTGCAAGCAGAGAGAAATAGAAGAACTCCTGATGCATGCGCCACCTTGTACATCTGGCTTTACCTGAGTATTGGGGAATCGAACTCAGGTCCTTAGGGTTTGTAGGCAAGCACCTTCACTGCTGAGAAATCTCTCCAGGGCAACCTCACATTTTACAAGTTCCACCACCTGGTATGCAAGGGATAAAACCTCTGGCGCAGAAAAAAACCTTCAGGGGAGACAAAGCACACCACTCTCCTGGCTTAGCAGAGAGAATTGTTTACATGCTGTGGGTTATGCACACCAGTAAAAACCTATGTGCATCCACACAAAAATACATGCCCACTCTTCCGATGCAGTGACAGACTCGAGAAGACACATATCCCTGTATCTGTCAACACAGGACAAACAAAACCCTGGAATGATAGGGAAACCCTTCTGCAGTCTGAGAGCTGTCATGGGCACTGGTTGGCTCCTTTGATGGCCGTTTCTGGTCCATGGCATTTCCAGTGGGTGTGTTCCATTCTCTCAGGTGGGTAGTGAGACTTCTGGGAGGTGTGGAACAATGCTTTAGGTAAAGCTAGCCAATGTAACAAAGACACTGGACTCTTCATGGTTCACCACAATGGAACTCTCTTTCTGACTTATGCTTTCTCGGATCAGCAGAGTTGAGGAATCTTATGCTCTGGGCAGCCATGCTGGGACCCAGGCTGCCAGAGTCAGCCCACATCTACACCAGATGTCCACACCAACAGTGAAGATGGGAGAAGTGAGTCTCTGGGATTGCACACCATCACCAATGGGACGTGGATCGCTTCTCCCTTTGTTTCACTGGTGGGACTTTGGTCCCAAGGCCACAGATAGTGAGTGGTAACTAGAGCTGGGAAATAGTGTGAAGCTGAACATAAAAGGAATGTAGTCTCCATCAGCAGCTGTTCTCTGCCTCAAAGGAATGAGCCTCTCCCTTAACACTGAGCTATCATTATTTTTCCTTTTATTTATTTTTCTAATATTTCTGGTTGGGAATAATGCCATTTCAGTTTCTCATTTGGATCTGGTTTTCCCCCAAATAGTCCCCTAGTGAGCATACTGCCCACTCGTCCACCATGCTTCTTTCTGGATCAATTTTGAACCATGGTGATGGTAATATGCATGCCATGCATCAGGAGTTGTGATAAGCTTGGCCACCTGCAGGGTTTTGGTTAGCACAGCCAGCCATCTGCTAAGGGATCTTTGAAATCAGGTGCCCCAGACCTCAAGAAAAACATGGCAGTGAACACCTCAGAGATCAGGGGTTCCCAGGTCCTGGCTGAGAGACTTGATCAATTAGATGGGAACACAGCAGTGACCATTAACACAGGGAGCTCAGCTGCATCTGGATTAGCCTGCATAGTTATCCATGGGTGTGCGGGCCATGTGGGAGGAGGAAATGTATGCTGTTAGAACCTGAATGACTGCCAAGGACAGCCTCAGGAACTGAATGCGTCTTCCTTACCAGAGAGTTCCAGCATAGATCCTATCTTTGTGAGAAGTTTCAACATTCCATACAGCCTGTATTTTGCCATGTACCCCCCTGTATTCTTCCCATTGTAAGGGATAAGCTATTTCTCCACACCTTGAGCATGGGTTTGGCCATTGCTTTGGCCAGTAGGACATTAAGAAACAGTGTTAGCCAGAGCTGAACATTGAAGCTTATTCTTTTTTGCTGCTCTTTGGGAGCATGTTATCAACCAGAGTTGACTCTCTGGAGACAAGTGGCCCAGTCACCTTATCATGGAAGCCAACAGCCAGCACCAAATATAGAATAAATCATGTAGCAGGTAGTCAGGCCCTACTGCATGAGTCCAAACAAGACTGACAGAACTACCAGCTTCCCCTAGGCCTGGTTAGTGACCCACAGAACAGTGAGCTGATAAATGATGATTGTTTTAAGCTCCATGTGGTGATCATTTGTTATGCAGTGAAAGCTAACAAATACAAAATATGTTCCAGCGGCTGAGTACTGTGGTGGCAAAAACAAGAAACATGGCATTGACTCCAACTCTGGAACCGGGTAGAGGCTGGAAAATCAATCAGCAGAGAGGTTCGCAAAACAACAAAGTATCAGGGGGTTCATAGACCCAGAGTTATAAATGCTTACATATAGTTTAAAGAATTAGGCACATATGACCCATTTCATTGTCAGTGACAAGAGCTATGGCCCTTAGGGAGAGCAAACAGACCAGAGGAGTGATCTCTGTGCTCAACTGAAGCACTCTAAGGGTTAGGTGAAGGGAGTGAGGGGGTACAACTCAGAACTTGGAAAGGCAGAGTCTGGGGGTCAGAATGGACTTGTTATTGCCCAGTTGTGGGAGCAGCTATGGAACCCCAGTCCAAAGGCAGGAAGGTGATCTTTGACTGGCTGGCTTCTTGTCAGGATCAAACAGGATGGTAGATGGTCTTTTAAATTACTAAAACCTGGCCGTGGACATGTGCACTGTCACCACAGCCTCAGGTCATCCATTCCCCACAGCCAACACAAATTGCTGTGGTCAGCATTGAGAACATCCAGGAGGCAATATGTATAAGGTTAAAATTCCCTTAGAGCCTAAGATCCAAAGAATCTCAAGGGAGTCAGCTGGGAAGGCCTTCTTGTGCAAGTGGCAGGGGTATAAATGAGTCTTTTTAGCTGGCTGGCACATTCTGGGCACACTATGCACACATGGGCGATGACTTGCAGCTTCCTGCTCGGGTGCCTGTTCCTGAGAGCATCCAAGAGGTGACTCATCCTATAAGGACTTGGCCATCCTTACATGCACACAGACAGGGAGAGGACAGGGATACTTCTTGGGACTCCATTTTCTGCTTGTTTACAAATGATTAACTATGGCGATCAATTGTGTCAAAGTTCAGGTCAATTGCATCCTAGGGGGCTGATGGTGATTGCAATACACAGAGGATGGTGGACAGCCAAGCTTGTGTTCTATGCACACTGTCCCCTCTGGCTTCCCCTCCACTTCCTGTCTGCATGTCCATCAGACATGGGGAGGTGGTGGGACTGACTAGGCTGGGGACCCTGGCTGCCTGGATAAGCATCTAGTTTGTAGGCTAAGGGCTTCCTGTTTTAAACATTCAAGCCTCAAAGCATGATAGTCTTGGAGAAATATGTAACTTGGGATGACACCATGTCCTTTCTCTAGCCCACCCTCATTACTGCATGTGGCATCTCCCCTCCAAGGTTCCTCACATGTGTTCCCCTCACCCAACATTTGCTCTGCTATGGGGGGCATATTGGTTGGTTATCTCTATTCGGCTAATGCTAGTTGGACTTTAACTAGTGGTTCCCCAAAAGTCAGGAAGGTACTTCTGAGAGTCTTGCCTTACAATCCACTCACTGCGTCTCAAACCACAGGCAGGTGCGTGTCTCTAGGTCAGATCCCGGCTACGCTCCATGGCAACCTGGGACTGAAATGTACAATACCGATCCCATGTCTGCTCATGAGCAATCTGGGAAGCATTCCCAGGGCTCTTTCGTGTATTTCACCATTTAAATAAAGGCTTCCAGGCTGGAGAGATGGCTCAGCGGTGCCTAGGCCCTGGGTTCAATTCCCCAGGTCCCGCGTGGGCCAGACTCACAAGGTGGTGGCCCTGGTTCTCTCTCTCTCTCTCTCTCTCTCTCTCTCTCTCTCTCTCTCTCTCTCTCTGCTTGAAAATGAATAAATAAAATATTTAAAAAGAAAGCTTCCATGTGATCTTTTCCACTAGGGCCCTTTAAGTGGGGAGGTAGATGAGCCTGTGAACTGTCTAGTGCAATAGAATGATGATGGCAGAATGCTTATCCATCCAGGTTCCAGTCCCAAAGCTTGACTCCCAAGGCAGAAGTGATGCCTGCCTTAGCTGAATTGAGCCCTAGAAGAAGGGCCAGGGTCTCTCTGACCAGGACTGTGAGAGAGGTGATAGGTGACGGACGGGCAGAGGTGTGTCCTCAGCTCCACTCAGGTGTTGGTATCACTGATTGCTCTCTAGAGTTTCCACCAAAGAGACAAATGCTGAATCTACAGTAACCAATTGTCTGTTAGACTCACTTTCCAGCGAGGTCAGGGTAGCTATGTATTTCCTCCTCCTGAATATAGTGAAATAAGCTACGTCACCACAGCAACACATATTTGGATAATTACCCTCTTACAGTTACCGTTTTTTTCAAATGTCTGTTTGTGTAGCATTTTCACCTTTAGTGTCTCATCTGATTCTCCCACTCAGGAATTTTCATCTGAGGATGAAGTAGAATCCGAGGGCTGGAGAGATGGCTCTGTGGTCAAAGGCATTTGATTGCAAAGTCTGATGGCCCAAGTTTGAGTCTCCAGATTCACCTAAAGCCAAATGCACATAGTGACATATGTAACTGTAGTTTGTTTGCAGTAGCAGGAGTCCCTGGTGTGCCCATGCTCAACTCTCTCTCTCTCTCTCTCTCTCTCTCTCTCTCTCTCTCTCTCTCTCAAATAAGTAAACAATACTGAAAATGTAGAATACAAGATGACCCACAAAGGGAGCACATGGTACCTGCCAGACAATGTTCAGAATGCTGTAAATATTTACATTCATGGAATCTTCACCACAGCTCTGTGAGGTGGGCACCATTGGTATCTGCATTACAGACAGGGTTAAAGTTCGCCCTGGTCACACAGCTGGTGAATCAAATCATACAGGAAGAATTGGGTCTTCAATTCTGTTCCATTGATCTGTCTTTCTGTTTTTATGCCAGTACCATCAAGGACTAATACAGACAGCCCACGGAGGAGGATATCCAACTGATCAGGGATGGGGAGGGGGGGAATTGGGGAATTCGGGATAACAACGCATTGTTTGCCCACTAAATAATGTAATTCATTATGGACAATAAATATATATTTTTTAAAAAAAAGAATTGGAACTCAGGTTTCTGGACTCAGCTCGAAAGAGGCAAATGGGATTCAAGACCTGAGCCCCTCTGACTCCAGACCTGCAACTCCTTAGAACACAGCATCCACTTATTTAATGTTCAGGATTTGTAGGTAAGGAAACTGAGGCACTGTTGGCCCATTGGCCTGGAAATAATATTGAAGCTCTTTGGTCCAGGACAGCATGAACCTGTCGCCATAGTACTTATGTTCTGGCTAGCAGCTGTCTTCTCTGCTGCTTAGCTGAGCACTGTTACTTAGGGAGGAAGGCCAAATGACTACAATTTCCCTCCTTGTGGTTGGTCTGCAGCGTCACAGGCAAGTTCCCGCCTGTGCCCGTTGAGGGAGGTTCCTGGCCTGTGTTTGCTTTGCTGAGCTATTTGCTCTAAGGGAACAGAACTGAGGACAGCACTCTCTGAGCAGGCTTCCCATGCTTCTGGGAGTCCTGCAGGAGCTCCTGTCACACACGCAACATGAGGACAGGTGTGCAGGCCTGGAGGACACTGGCCGAGGTGTGTCTTGTCTGTGCTGCCCTGGGTTGTCTCCATTCGCCAGGCTCCAGGTAAGTGGCGGGTACGAATGATTCCCTGTTCAATCACATGACAGGAGGGCACAGAAAGTCACATAATGCTGACTGACTCTGTGTCACATGTCTGTGGGATAAGGAACATCTCTTGAAGCAATTTGCATGTGTCTGGTAAAATAATAACAACTCCCCCTTCCCGCTTTGAGTTAATGTGGAACCTGCCGGCTGACTCTGCTGGCTCAAGAACTGATGTATTTAAATGCATTATGTCATGCTGAGAAAGAACAGGATACATGTTCTGTATCCTGAACAAAGCTTTGGTCTGACTCTGTGTGCAATAGAAGGTTTGTTATATGTGGGAAAAAAAAGACAATTCCTGTGAGCGATCTTAATATGTGACAGCCACTCACTCTCTGCTCAGCCAGAAGTCTTTAGCTTTACAGAGTGACTCACTCTCTCTGTTTCTTTCTCATCACACACACACACACACACACACAGAGAGAGAGAGAGAGAGAGAGAGAGAGAGAGAGAAAGCAATGTCCGCTCCCAGCAGTTAAATAACTGATTTAAGTCTTTATAAATCAAATGCAAAAAGATTAAAAGAAATACCTTGCTAGGGGCTCAAAGCTAGCCTCCAGTGAAAGGTGTTATGATTTCTGGGCAATCTAAAGACCCAAGGAGCACACACCATGAGTTGCCAAAGCACGTGGATACCCCACACTTGTGAGCATTGCTATGGGAAAAGACATGGGGAAGATCTTATCTTCTCCTCACTCCAAAACTGCACTCCGGGCTCAGCCACTCATCAACTTGAGCAGCATCAAGGGCTTCACCGAGCACACTCTGAGCCCTGCTGGACACTCAGGCCCCTAAACACACTCTGAGCCCTGCTGGACACTCAGGCCCCTGAGCACGCTCTGAGCCCTGCTGGACACTCAGGCCCCTGAGCACGCTCTGAGCCCTGCTGGACACTCAGGCCCCTGAGCACGCTCTGAGCCCTGCTGGACACTCAGGCCCCTGAGCACGCTCTGAGCCCTGCTGGACACTCAGGCCCCTGAGCACGCTCTGAGCCCTGCTGGACACTCAGGCTCCCTTAGGCATAACACTGAGAGCGGGGCTCCCGAGTCTTCACTACCCGTGTCACACCAGTGTCACCATTAGGCTCAGCATGACTCTCAACTTGGCTGAGAGTTAAACTAACTGCACTGAGGCCTTCTTCCTATTTCCTTCTATGGACAGAGAAAGCTGCAGAGCCCTGGGGAATTGTGTCTGAAGCAGAGGGTTTAAGTGGACCCCCACAACCCTCCTGCAGTCGAGTTCCCCTGTGCTCAGCCCCCCATGGGGCCAGAGGATGCAGCAATGAGCAAGAAACAAACGGGCCTGTGTTCTTGAGAACAATGTGCAAACATGCACAACACTGTCCTGAGAGTTGGCGCAGGGCCAGACTGCAGGCAAGGGAGGGACACACCATGAGGGTCTGGCATTGGGGCAGAGGGAACAGCATGGAGGTGTAAGAATCCAGCTTGTCCGAGAGGCTTCGGTACAGTTAGAACCCTTGAGCCAGGCCAAGGTGAGGACTAGGCAGGGATAAGGCGAGCTGGCAAGCAACCAGTGAGCTTGAACCCTGTCATCCAGGCCATGGGAAGAAGACATTGAAGGTGTGATCAAAGGGATCTAGCAGCAGCAGATTCCTGTGTCAGGAAGTTCTCTTTGAGGTTGGGAGTGGGATCCAGGGAGTAGCAGAATAAAGTTTGGAAACCTCACAGCTACGTCACTCAGTAGCTGTGGTGGGGGAGGGGACTCTCATTCTCACTATGTGGAATACTACCTGTATTAGTCTGGGTTCTCTAGAGGAAACAGAGTTGAGATAATGGATTATAGTAAAGGGGAATTTATTGGGGTAGCTTACAACAGTCCAACAATAGCAGTCTGCAGGCCCACAGGTGAAGAAACCAGTAGCTGTTCAGTCCACGTGGCTGGATGTCTCAGCAGTCCCAATCCAGCCCAGGAGGCCTGTTGGCTCCCTGGGGAGCGGCTGCTCTTCAGTCCATGATGTGAGGCCGAGGAAACTGGGTTCTGATGTCCAGGATGGGTGGGAGAGCAGGATGCGAGTTCAAGTCTCGAACCAGCACCAGCATCCGGGGAGGAAGGAAAAAGAAGGAAGTTTTCCTTCCCCCCAAGCTTTCTTGTATCCAGTCTCTTCTGGAAGGCCCACCCACTTGAGGGAAGGGCAACTCAAAAGGAGGAACCTCCTCCTTTTGTCAATCCTTTCTACAGGCAAGCTCAGAGACCTGCCCAAGATTACTGTAGATTATTAAACAAGGCAAGTTGACAATAAACTTAACCATCACACTACCTGATTCTCAGATGATGACAGCCACTCCCGCTCAGAGTCTCCAACTCCTACTGATTCCAGGTTTAATATTATTAACCTCCATTCATGGTTCCCAAATAATAATCCTGAGAATGACATGGATTTGAGTTTCGGACACAAAGCAGAAGAAAGGCAATCCCTTCAGAAACAGAAAATGTTGAAACTGCCTTCATATTAACTAAGACAGGTTTTCGTTTCCTTTTCTTTTACAATCAAGCCACATTGTCATACTGATTGTTACTGATTGTCACTCCATGGCAGGCATTTGCTCTGAACCTTCTGTTTACAGTGCTACAGTTACAGTGAGGAGGAAACTCAAGATCAGACATCACATGGCTGTCCAAGCTACTCCATACAGAGCAGAAGAAGGATTCCTTTCCAAGTTCTGCCTCTCACTATCCCTTCCACCTGCAGCTCCTCTTCGTCTGCTGGGCCCCCAGCTGTTTGCAGGGTCTCTAGATCACACATGTGCTATCTTAGAAGTTACTTGAATGACAGAGAGAAGAGACATGGAAAAACCTGTCTCCCTGAAGTCGCCCCCCTGTAGCGAAGAAGATGCTGTCTCCGAAGGGATGCAGCTGCCTGACAAATTGTGTGTGACAAGGAAGTTGTTGTGTCAGGACATTTCTCGAGAAAGCCAAAATACATTGATACGCCGCCCTATCTATAAAAGCTGATGGCTTGAAATTTACTGCTGACCTAATCCTGTTCTACTGGATGGATCCATCTTTTCCTTTGATCACAGATGGCTTCAAGAAAGGAGGAGGGAGACCTGGACCCAGAGAATCATGTCATAGGCTGGCAAGGGTGTGTTTCTGCACCCTGAAGAAAGGCTCACTCTTGCTAACCCTCCCATAGATGGCTGGTACAACAGTGTTTATAGTAGCAGTAATGACAAAACATTCAAGAAATATCAATGACTCTCAATGTAATGAAAAGCACTAGATGTCCTAGGATAAAGAATCCAGTTAAACGATGTGACCTGGGTCTCTCGACACATCAGCATATTTTGGCCTCTGTGATGTGATTGGTGGGTGGAATCACACTGCAGAACAGTGAGTTCTACCTGCAGAAAATGAGGCTGCAAGCTGCCCATTGGCACACAAATGTGTGACGCAGGGCAAATCCATGATAGTCCCCTCTGAGGAGAAGGGTTTAGCCAGTGAAACCAGAGCTGGGAGAGATGGTCCACTCATGACGAATTTTTAAATGAAAAAAAAAATGCACTGTGGCAAATGATCAGCAATTGTCGATGTGGGGTGAGTCCTTGAGTGCTTAATTTGTTTATTTATTAAGGCAAATTTTACTGCATAGGATTATTTGGGCTTTATATTGTCATCTTGACCCTTCCACGCATGCTTGGGCATATTGGCCTCCCTTCTAACAAAATTTCTGCCAGTAGGTCAGACCATCCTTCTGGTTTGTTTCTCTAGAAACTTCCATGGGTGGAAAATGTAACCGCAATCAGAGGGGCCAGTTGGACCTGTCTTTTTTTGTGGCTTCATAGATATTTCCAGGAATTAAAGATACCACTTAATGTTAGCCTTTTTTTTTTAGATTTGCATTTTGTAGTACTAATAAACCACGTACATCTTACCCAATGTAATTTACAAACATACTATTTATTTAGCTGATTACTTCTTTATATTACCACCTCCATAATGAAAATTGGGTGCAGATATGAGAGTCTGGTGGTTATAACTACTTCGCACCCAGTTCTTTCTGTAAGCCATCATCTTGCTCATTAACAGGCTTTCAAATCTCGGAAAGGAAAATAATTGTGATTCTTAATAGCTACTGTGCCCATTACTTATCCACTCCGTCTCCACTGTGGCCCTGAATTGGGTAGATAGTTGAAAAAAAAATCCACAACAAAACAGTGTAACTGTTTTGTGGTTGAAATAGGAAGAGGGTACCCCGCAGAGCTGTCCAATACATACTTGGGAGAAGCCAAATCACAGACAATATTGTTTTGTCAGACATGGGCAAATTAGTAGATAGGTGCCCATTCTGAGGCCCCCCTCGGTTACCACGTAGCGCCTCGAGTAACCACTTTCAAGTACCCACCTGTGGTTTCCAGTAGAGTCTTTGACCTTTTGTTAAAGATCCAACATCACTGAGCAATTGATTTTTGCGGGTCTCTGGGGTGGTCCTGGAAGTGGAGTTTATTGTAATGAATATTATCCTCTTTATAGGACTTTTGCCAAGGGAGAATGTGTTGTTAATGACCTTGTTTCGGGATGACATCCTGCAGAAACTTTGTGAGGCTCTTAATGACTTAATTTTGGATGCAGTGATGCTGGAGGCCTTGTGGACACTTGCACACACACACACACACACACACACAGAGAGAGAGAGAGAGAGAGAGAGAGAGAGAGAGAGAGAGAGAGAGAGAGAGAGAGAGAGAATGGGCATAGCAGGGCCTCTAGCCACTGCAAATGAATTCCAGATGCGTGTGCCACTTTGTACCTCTGATGTCACCTGGGTATTGGGGAACAAAACCTGCTTCTTGGGTTTTGCAGGCAAGCACCTTAACCCTGCTGAGCCATCTTTCTAGCCCATGGACTATCTTTTTGTTTAGTTGTTGTTGTTGTTTTTGTGAGGTAGGGTTTCAGTGTAGCCCAGGCTGACCTGGAATTCACTATGTGTGGTCTTGAACTCACAGTGATCCTTCTACCTCTGCCTCCCATAATCCAAGAAATAAGCATGTGAGCAAGGTATGATTAACCCATTTTTTTTCAAGGAGAATAGGTTGAAAATTAGAGTGCACCGAGCTGCCTAAGGACTGTCT
Source organism: Zapus hudsonius (assembly GCA_004024765.1). Lineage (NCBI taxonomy): Eukaryota > Metazoa > Chordata > Mammalia > Rodentia > Dipodidae > Zapus > Zapus hudsonius. The sequence goes on from PVHP010000213.1 coordinate 65,086, forward strand.
GTACTCCAAGGCCACTGCTCTTTCCACCACAGCTGTCATGAAGTCGGGAACTTCCAGGGATTTCAGTAAATATTTGTTGAATGCATTAACTGCTTGGCTTACACTAGTGAGAAGATGTGTCTTCAATGGCTGGCTGGCTGGTAAAATAGGAATGTAATTCTCTCTTGATTTTCACCTCTCACTTTTATTTTATTATTTTTTATGATGACTTTCAGAGGTGAGACGTCACATTTTCTTGAGATAAATGCAGAGAACAGGAGCCTTCCTCAAAGAAGACAGGTGCGGAGTGTGGATGTCACCGTGATGCCCATCAACTGTGAGATGTCCAGCTGGTCCTCCTGGACTGAGTGTGACCCCTGTCAAAAGAAAAGGGTAAGATCCAGGGTCTGGGGAGAGAGTGAAGCTTCTGGGACCCCAATCTTCATCAAGACTGGCCGGTGCATGTCAAGGGAGCTGGTTTATATCAGCCCTCAGAAATTCTGCTGGTGTAGCAAGTGTCCTTGCTCTGTCCTTCCAGTAGCAAGGAAACTCACTGGGAGTTCTTTTAGTATTTCTAAATGCCTCTCTCTTTGCAGCTCTGTTGAATTTCCTGACCCCCCAACCTCTCTTTCAATCATTTTAGGGTCCATCCCAAGGAACTTCTACAAAGCTTCATCTGACCAGTTTTTCCTAGTTAAACCATTCAAAATCTATGCCCAGCCCAGCCCTGGGGTTCAAGGTCAGAGTTCTAGAGTCACTAATATCCCTCATGTCCATGAAATAGCTGACTCCAGCTCACTCAGCTCTCATGTTCTTGCAGCCAAGGGACTTGCTCAGTGGCCTTGTTATGGTCTTTCTTGGACAGCAGTGGCTACCCCACAGCCTTCACAGAAAAAAATTCTTTCTCTATACCTATGTCCTGAAGCTTTTACTCTAGTGGTTTCTTCCAGTGGTTTCTTCTTCACAGGCTAACACCAATAACCCTGCTCAGGACTCTCTCCTCTGAGAAGCCTTCCCTGACTGCACCTCAGTCCCTCCTCCAGTTAGACAAGCAATTTTTGCAAGCTTTTTAATAGGCGTCACCTACCCTTTATCCTAGCATTTATCATATTTGGATGTTTATCATTTACCTTCAGTAAACACTAGACTTATTTATATATGCCAATTTCTGGCCCATAACAGGTGCTTCATAAATATTTGATGTCTGAGCTCATTTTATTTTCTGATATCTCTGTGAAGAAAAGAGGGTCTGTCGTTGGCACACTTTCTGTTAGATAGGCACATGGAGATGGTGTAGGTAAGTGGCTTTGGGGGCTTTTCTAGTATGAGGTACAGGTCTTTGAACCCAGGCCACTGGCTCCCTGTCAACTTACTAAGAAAGCCACAATCCCCACCGAGTTTTTTCAGCCTCCCTCATGATGGGAAGATGGCGATACCAGCTCTGAACACAGCAGATGTGTCAGAGAAAAGAGAAGAGCTTCTGCTCCCGGGCTCCTTGGGAATCAAACCTATCATGGCCAAGGCTCTAAATAGGCTATGGAAGTCGGCCCAGGACAATTACACAGTTAATTGGATCAATGTGGAGAGCCAAGCAGGATCATTCTGTTCCCAGAGTGGGTTTTCTTGCTGAAGTTATCAACATTGATCCAATTGTCTGGATAATCGCTTCATCTGCACCATAACCAGGAAGGCTTAGCGGGAGCTGGAGCTCCTCCCTTCCTCCAGCCCACAGCAGACTTCCTCAGTGGCACCATCACTGGCTGCAGGCTCATGGCCAGGGGCTCAGCAAAACCTCTGAACTCAGACTTGGAAATGTGTTTCCTCCTTCATTTCCATACCCCTGAAACCCACATTTCCTTAAAAGCCTGCAGATAGCCTTATTTTTCGTTTTCGAATGGACACATTATAATTGATACCTGTATATAATGTGTAATGATCAAACCAGGGTACTTGGCATCTCCATTCCTTCAAACATGGTTGTTGCTACATGTTGATGGGTAGAAAACCTTCAAATGCTTTTCTCCTACTTACTTTAAACTATGTGATTATTGAAGGGTATAGTTATCCACTGAGCTCTTGAATATAGAATGACTTGCCCCATACACTGTGTTTTAGTTCCTGAGATTGCCCACCCTCCCTTTGAGTTCCCTCTTCCTTCTCAGAAATGACTCCCTAGTGACCTCTTTTCTCTTCTCTCCTGTTTTAACTGGTATGTGTGCTGTTTATCTTTCTGTGCCTGGCTTATATCACTTAACATAATATCTGTATAAATTCCATCCATACAGAAAAAAAAGAGAATAGTATCTGCTCTTCTAGCTCCTTGGAAACCAGACCTATCATGGCAAAGACTCTAACTTGGCTGTAGACATCAGCCAGTGACAATTAAACAGTCAAATGGATCAACGGGGAGAGCCAAGAAGGATCATTCTTTTCCCAAAGTGGGTTTCTTACTGAAGCTATCAACATTGATCCAACTGTCACCACCAATGACAGGATTTCATTCTTTTTACAGCTGAATAGCATTCCATTCTAAATTGCACTATTGTTTAATCTGTTCATCTCTTGATCGGCATCTTCTTTGATTTCTTATCTCGGCTATGATAAATAGGGTTGCAATAAGTATTGGGTACAGGTGTCTCTGGTATAATGAACTCATTTCCTTGGATATTTACCCAGCTAATGATACTATATTGGTTTTGGTGGCACCTTCACTGCCTTCCATAGTGGCTATGGTAGTTTCCATTCCCACCAGCAACGTAGAAGTGTTCTCTACTTTCTGAATCTTTTCTATTTGCATGTCATCACTGGAAAACATTTGGAGAAACTTCTTGCCTGCCTGGTTTTTAATCAGGTTATTTGTATTTCTGCTTTTGTTTGAATTCCTTGTCTATTCAGTATATGAACTCTGTGTAAGGTGAAGAATTTGCAAATATTTTTCCTTTCTTGAGTTTGTCTCCTGTTAAATTGTCCCCTTGCCTAGGCAGAAACTTTTTAGCTTTAAATAATGCATTTGTCTAGTTTTGGTTTTGTTCAGATCTTATCAAAAAAAAAAAAAATCTTTCTCTATACCGATGTCCTGAAGCTTTTCCTCCAGTGGTTTCTTCCAGTAGTTTCATAGCTCAGAATTTTAGCGTTAGGGCCTTGATTTGTTTTTAGTTATTTTTTTTAATATGGTGAAGAGAAGAATTTAGTTTATCCAGTTTACAGCACCAATTAAGACATGGTGCTTTCTTTTTAAAAATATTTTTTATTGATTTGCAAGGAGAGAGAGGTGAGAGAATGACACAGCAAAGGAATAGCATGCTGGGGCCTCTTGCCACTGCAAACAAATTACAGATGCATGCACAAAGTCTGGCTTATTGTGGGTACTGGGGGAATCGAACCTAGGCCATCAGGCTTTGTATGCAAGAGCACTTAACCAATAGAGCCATCTCTCCAGGCACAGGAAATAGTGTTTCTAAAGTGCATATTCTTGTTGCCTTTGCTGAAGATCAGCTGGCTGTAGGTGTGTGGACTCACTTCGAGATTCTTGGTTCTGTTCCACTGGACTGTGCATATGGCTTTATGTGCTGCTTTATGGACTCTGGCTTTGTAGTGTGTTTCCAAGTGAGGGGTTCTGATGCCTTCCACTGTTCTCTGGGGTTCAAGATTGCTTTGGCTTTTCTGGGCCCATAATGATTCCAATGAATTTTATGATTTACCCCCCTCCACACACATATCTGTGGATGCTGACACTGGTATATTTTTAAATATTTTTATTAATTTATTTCAGAGAGAGACAAAGAAAGAGAGAAAGGGAGAGACAGAGGCAGAGTATGAGTGCATCAGGGTCTCTTGCCACTGCAAACAAACTCCTGGTGGCATGTGCCACTTTGAGCATCTGGCTTTACTTGGGTATGGGGGAACCAACCCAGGCTCTCAGGCTTTGCAAGCAAGTACTAGCCCTGTAACTGGTATTTTGATAGGGGTCACATTGAATCTCTAGATTGCTTTGGGTAATATGGACACTTGAACAATATTAACTCTTTGAATTCATGAACATGGAACATTTTTTGTGTCTTCTTATAATTTTCATGTCCTGGGTTAAATGTATTCCTACATATTTTATTATTTTGTAGGTGCTGTGAATGGTTTAATTTTACATTTCTTTTTTTATTCTGTGTGTTTGGGGTATATAAAAATGCTATGTTTATGTGCATATTTTATATCCTTCAACCTCACTGAACTTATCAGTTCCAGCAATATTTTGGTGGGATCTTTGGGAGTCTCTACATATAAAATCATGAAGTCTGAAAACAGAATTAACTTGCTTCCTCCTCTTCAATTTGAATGTCTCTTGTTTCTTTCTCTTGCTTAATGGCTCCAGCTGAGACTTCCAGTATTATGTTGAATAGGAGTGGTGCAAGTGGACATTCCATTTTGTTAGACGGTAGAAATTATTTCAGCGTTCCCCCATTCAACATGATGCTATGTGGGTTTGTTAAATACAGCCTTTACTGTCTCAGGGTGTGTTCCTTCTATGTGGAATTTGTGAAGATTTTTGGGCTTTGCCTTCTCACAGACTTCTTGACACGCCTGCTCTCTGTCCTGATGGGCTCTGACTTCTAAGAGCATGATTCTCAAAGCACAAAGACGCATGGATGAATAGCTATCTAAATTCCTTCCTTCCTTCCTTCCTTCCTTCCTTCCTTCTTTCCTTCCTTCCTTCCTTCCTTCTCTCTTTCTTTTTTGTGTGTCTAGGGCTACAACCCCACAAATACCCTATAAATAGTAACCATGCTTGTTTGTCAATATGTCCTTCTGCAGAAGGGCTGGCTCTCATCCTCATTTCCCTATCCTTTATATCAAAAACTATTGACTGCTATTAACACCCAAATGTCATCACTTCCTCAGTGAAGGTGACCTTACCAGGCAAAGGTCCCTGGTGACCTGCCCCTGTCACCCCTCTGTCTCCACTCTCCTGGGACCCTAGTGACCTGCCCTGCCTTTGTCTCCAGCTCTTCCTCTTGTACTTTGTTCTGCCTGTGATGACATTGGTTTTATATTCTGGATTACCGTATATCCTTGAGTCTCTCAGTTTGGCCCAGCAACTTCCTCCGTCCCTATTTCTCTTCTCCACCCCCCTCACAGGCGCTCTTCTCATCTACTTGATATTCCTCTCAGCTGTCAAGTTCAGCCTTGATGTCTCTTCATCTAGAACCCTGCCACTGTCTCCTGAATCTACAGTGGGGAGTCCGCTGCGCACTTGGGGAGCACTCTGCCCTGCCCCATCATGTAACCCTTGACTGTGTTGTCACTGAACCTTACCCACTGTCACCACCACTGGGCTCCCTCCTTTGAAGGCAAGCTAGAGGACTAGTGAGGATTTCAAGCCAACCATCAAACCATCAAGCAAAACCCTCAACCCTTTTCAACGTGAGATAGCTCAGCAGGTATTTCCAGAATAAATGAACATGGGAGACAGCAGTGTTGATTTCCACAAATATGACTAGTAAAACAGTGAAACGGCTTCAAGAAATTAAGCACTCACTTTGTACCAGAAAAATAAACAAGATGGAGATTATAACATATCATGAGGCAATATGAATTAATGCATAATGTATCACATATAAATAATATCAAGAAATATCTAACATGTAGATGATTTAAATTTAAAAACTGTATATTGAAGCAGGAGATTCAAGATGAGGTCCCAAACTGCAGAGGCTGTTCAGTCCAGTTGGGAAGCAGTCTGGAAGCAGCCCGCCACACACAGGCCGTGTGGATGCCGGAGGAAGGAAAAAGGCTGGTTAAGTAGCAAGCAGCCAGTTCTCCCCAGAGCCCACATCCTACCAGGGACCCATTTGCATGAGTATCCTCATTCCCTAGGTCCCTGGGGTCCTGCCCTTGGCTCACCCTGTTCCTCTTTGCCATAGTACAGGCATGCCTACCTGGTCCGTCCGGCTCAGTTCCACGGGGAACTGTGTGACTTCTCTGACAAGGAAGTTGAAGACTGTGTTACTAACAAACCTTGTAGAAGTCAAGTGCGGTGTGAAGGCTTTGTGTGTGCCCAGACAGGTAAGAATGTGTGGAGGAGTCCAGGGGGAGGGATGGACCATGTAGTGTTTGTGATCAGGGTCACAGGACATCAGGAGGTCTCCTGTCCTCAGATCGCTTATGTGTGTCTTTCCATGACCACATCTCCACACTCTGACATCGTTATTCTCTATTGCAACTTGAGAAACTGAGGCTCAGAGAGGTTAGTCACCACAAACCATGTGGCATATAAGTGGAGGAGGTGCTGGTGGAAATCTGGAAGCTCATAAATTGACATGTTCTGAGTCAAGTCTTCTGTCTGGGATCTGGATGAAACCATTTAGCCCCCATCAGCTGAATACCAAGGATGATGCTAATGACTTACAAGGTCATCATAGATCCACCCTGTGACAAATGGACCTGAGAGTTCTCTGTGGCCCATTCCTTCTGCAGCGTTCTCAGAGCCACAGGGTGGAGGACAGTGTGGACAAATTCGAAACAGTTAAAAAATGACATCTGCTTCACTGATCTCTGAAAAATCTTCAGAGAGAAGAAGGCCTTTATCGTTTGCATTTCTGCATCAGCAAGTCCAGAATAACCCCAAATGCAAGAAACGAAAGTGTTAGGATCAGAAGGAAAGACAGCAAATAAGGAAGACAGATGGGCCAATGGATCGAAGGGAAAAAAAGCAACACACAAATAAATAATTATCGACTATAGAAAGAAATAAACACGTGTTTTTTTCAATTCATTCATTTAGCTAGTCCAAACAAATATATGTGTCTTTCCATTTCTGCGGGTCCCCAGCAAAAATGAGGGTCTTTTGCCCTAAATTATCTAAATGGGGTTACACTACTCTATATTCACTTTACCCATGTAGATTGTGGTCCAGAGCCTTTCAAAAAAAGAGATAGTGAATCTTAGAGCAATTTCTAGAGCTTATTGCAAATATTAAATTTCTTCCAATAAATCTGAGAGACTTTTTTACAGTGTACCCATGGACTCATTATGGCCAGTGTTCCATGATTCTGGCCAAAGCCGTAATGGTTATTCATGTAGGCTTCAGTTTAAATGCCTCGTAAGAAACATTTGAAGACCAGGTTGTTATTTTTATATCCTGAAAACGTTAGTTAAAAATGACCCAATAAGTCTAAGGATACAGAAGCCACTTGTCATATGGTCTTTATTCCCCAACAACGCAAAAATAAGAAAGTAAAGTCAGCGAGATAAAGTTTATAGGAAACAAATGATATCATCAGTGGTGCTAAAGACTGACGGGGAAGAAATTTATGGTCAGACATGTTTACTAGAAATGCACATTCGGCCCTCAAAACCACCGACCATAGTAAAGATAACACTTCCCCTGTACTTTCTGTCAGTCAGTACGAATTTCATTTGCTCCCTCAAGTCATCTGGGACCTTACAGGGTAAGGATGACTTGTAAGGTCACACATCCTAGGATGACCTCTCCATTTTACAAATGACATCAGAAGTATGGGTGAGAGGTAGGGTCACAAATGCAAGACTCAACTAATTGCTACTTGCTGGATCCTCGCCTAGCCCTTCCCAGGCTCAGGGAGGGAGGTCCTGGCTGCTGACTTGCTCCCTGTTTTATCAGAGACAATTTGCCTTTCTCCTCCTTCCCCTTGCAAATGGTTCCAGATAACCATTCCAGATAACCTTCACTTGGTGCTTTTAGGAAAATGATTCTGGCCTCTTTGGGGAAAAGGAACAGGGGGCAGTGACTCTCTGTTTCTCTGGCCAATGGGGCTGATCAGAACAGGAAGAGATGGGCTTCAGCGCATCTGGCATGCTGGGCATATGCTGGGTGAGCTCCTGTCTTCACAGCCAAGTGACTATGGTATCCCTCCCCAACCCAGGAAGATGTGTGAATCGCAGGCTCCTTTGTAATGGGGACAATGACTGTGGAGATGGATCCGACGAGGCCAACTGTAGAAGGATTTATAAAAAATGTCAGGAGGAGGTGGACCAATATTGGGCGATTGGCACTCTGGCCAGTGGGTAAGTTGCCTTCTTTCTGCTGTCTGGATCGGCAGGCATAATCTGAGGTGAAATTATAGGATGGAGAAGGGAGAGCTGGAATGGACAGGTGCTACTTCTGAAAGAGAACAGCTGCCTCTGCCTGCTCTCTAAGGACAGTTCCAAGTTCCCCCAGAAGCACCTTCTCTGGATACACATGGCCTATGGGAGGCCTGGCCTAGGAACAGGACTGAGGTTCAAGGGTTGAGTGTGAGCCCTGGTCTTAATTCCCAGGGGCTTTCTAAGCTCTGCCCTTGAGTCCTATGAAGGACTTGTATGGTAGGCTTTGTCTATTTCTGGGTCCCTAGGCCCCAGTATCCAGCCATGCTGAATGAAGGAGCTCCTGCGTGGCTTTCTGGGGGTAGGTCTGCATTCAGTGTGTGCCTCAGCTTTGGGGGATCTCTTCATTAGTCCAAATGCCCTGAGTGATCAGAGGACCCGCACTCTACCCACAGCTGGAAGAGTGAGACATCTCTACCTGTGCATTAAGAATCCCGGTAAAGGAAGCTACTGGAAAGAAAGGTGGTGACCATGAGTAGAATCCACTTTGTCCCTAGATAAATATCAGTCTCCATCCTTAGAGGTTGTCACTTGAACTGCCTTCTCTCAGAGTCTCCTGATAAGCAAATTATTATTATACCCACCTCTGTGATAGGTAAACTGAGGCTCTAAAAAGGTAAGGGAGCCCCAAGGGTCACACAGCTAAAGGGTATCATTCAAGGCCAGCAGTAGGGTCCAACAAGAGCCTGTGGGAGGGGCGCTTAGCATGGAAGGAGCTAGACAGACTGCAGAAGGAGCAAAGGGCTGGGGACTAGTAGGCAGCACATGTGTGTTGGGTGTGTCCTGAGATGCAGGTTGGGAGCTGATGTGGACCAGATGCCTAGGGCCTCACTTGCTGAGCCAAAAATTTTGAGTGCCATTATTCACTGGACTCTGACAAGGGTCAATGTTGATTACACTAGTAATGCTGAGCTTCCCCATTCTCTGCGCCTTCCCCACAGGATCAATCTCTTCACAAACAGTTTTGAGGGTCCCGTTCTCGATCACAGGTACTATGCTGGTGGGTGCTCACCCCACTACATCCTGAACACCAGGTTTAGGAAGCCGTACAATGTGGAAAGCTACACTCCACAGGTAAGTGATATTGAGTTCACAGCTGGAAGTGAGGGAGCACTCATAAGGACCCCACACCACCCTGCTAGCTGAGTGGCCTTGTGGGTCCCTTTCGCCTTGAGCCTTGGTGGCTTCCTCTGCAAAGTGGGTGGGCCCTTCCATGAGGTCTGCTGTGATCTGGGCACCGAGCTTAGGGTCTGCAGTCGCACAGGCTTGGTGTCAGTTTGACATCTAGCAACCCTAAGTGCATGTGGGACTGACCCCTCATCACCGGTCACCTCCACTCCTCATTCAGCCTCTAGCTAGTTCTGTCTCTAGACTCAGGTTCACCCCTTCCCAGCCCCCACACTGTTCCAGGGTGCCCTGCCTGAGGCTCACTCCTGCCATAAGCCCGCAGTTCAGAGCAAGCAAATATTGAGACACATACCTCAATATTTTGATGCCCAAATGTCCTTTCCTAACACCAACCCGTTTGCCCATTCACCTTGCTCTTGGCTGATCTGATTCAACTGTGCTCACATCCCTGAAATCCCTGAGCCATTCCCACTTCCCTCCTCATGCCCCAACTTTTAAGACAAACCCACAGCCCAGAATCCTGCTGCACTCCTTCCAGTTAAATCCCAAATCCAACGCCAACCTCTGAGTCTCAACCCCAGTTCTGCCTCTCCTGCTGGCTCAGGAGCCCTGAAGTCAGGATACAAACTGGCCCTGGCATTTCTGTATCCAGAGCACTTCCATCAGCTCTGATAAACAGTAAGGGTCCAGAGAAAGTCTGATGATGAGCACTGACCTGATTTGAGCCAAAATGGATGAGACTCTTTTCTTTTCTCTTCCTTTAGACCAAGGGAAAATATGAATTTGTATTAACAGAATATGAATCATACTCAGATTTTGAACACAACATCATAAAGAAAGAAAACAGCGGGTCTAGTTTCAACTTTGGTTTTAAAGTACCCGGTATCTTTGAACTTGGCATGAACGAGAAAAGCAATGAAGGCAAACATTATATTAGCAGAACCAAGCGATTCTCTCATACTGTAAGTATCATTTTGTTTTTAATAGTTTTTTATTTTTAAGCAGAGAGAGAGAGAGAGAGAATGGGCACACCATGGCCTCTTGTCATTGCAGATGAACTCCAGATTCATGTACGACTTAGTACACCTGGCTTTGTGTGGATACTAGAGAAGCAAACCTGGGCTAGCAAGGCTTTGCAAGCAAACACCTTTAACCGCCAATTATTCATTTTAAGACCCCAGCCCCTTTTGGTTGTTTTTAAATGTATGTGTATTCCTTGGAAAGTTCATCTTCAGATATGGGTCTGTATTCCACATTACCTCTGGTCCTGGTGACCAATGAAACTTCTGTTGTCTTGAAAATATTTTTTTTAAAATCCCTAGTTGTTTCATTGACTGACTTTTTGGAGAGGTGACACTTCTATAGTTATTTTCTACTATTCCTTTGGTTTTTGATCAACTTCACATGTGGTCTTGCCAGTCCAAATTTGGAGATTTTTCGACCAACTGAAATTAACTTCTGTCCCAGAAACCTTTCTGGGATATCACTCAAAACATCCTCTCTGAATTCTTGGGCATATGGTGGAGTTTACATACCATCCCTCTCCTCTGCCCCGCCTTTGTTCTGCCTCTTATCAGCAGCATTCCTGGCTTTAATAGCCCAGGATCTCTCTCTCTCTCTCTCTCTCTCTCTCTCTCTCTCTCTCTCTCTCTCTCTCTCTCTCTCTCTCTCTCTCTCTCTCTCTCTCTCTCTTTCTCTCTCTCTTTATCTCCTCTCTGACTCCCAAATGTCCCTTGGCCTTCATGTGCTGCCAGAGATGATCCCACATCACTAAATACAAATACCCTGTGCCTCCTGTTGCCCAAGAGGTTAAAGGTCAAGGCTTGGTGGAAGAGGAACAATTGGAATGGGAATCCACAGTTGAGGACATTGGAGAAGCAGGCTTGAGAACTGTGACTTCTGGGGTGAAGAAAGTGGCTTTTATTCTCTAGCTACTGAGAGTTTTCAATACGGGAGGGACATAATTAAACATTAATCAGAAGGGGATATGAAAGAAATCAAGTCAGAAAGCCAACAGATTTATATGAGTACAATGGAACAGGGAGGGAATCAAAAAGTCCCCTGCAGCCAAAAAGTCTGCTAACAAAGAGTGTCTTTAGCTGAGATGATGCTTGCACCTCCTGCCTCATTTTCTAGACGGGAACGGCACGTAGTAGGTGCTCATGACAGGGCTGCAGTCATGAAGACAGACCAATGAGAAGGATGTCCCTTGTTAGAAGGGAATAGAGGGAGTGCCATCAATTACCTCCTTCCTCTCCTCCTCCTCGCTCCCTCTCTTCCCCCTCACCAACTCACCTCACCGCTGGTTATGCAGTGCTAACATTGTGCTCAGGATGGCATGAGCGGCATCTAGGGACAAATGATTCTTTTTGTTCCCTGAAACTTAGTACTTCAATCTAATGTATATTCATGAGGTACGGCGTGATGATTTGATACATGTATACCAGATATAATGACCAAGTTAGGGTAATTAGCATCTCCATCTCCTTCAACATTTGTCAAGTCACTGTGTTGGGGACCTTCAAACTTCCTCATGCTCTTTATCAAGTACACAACCAATTGATCTTGCTTTCTTCTCAGTCTAGCGGGAGAGGCAAACCTGTAGGCAGGGAAGCCATCACTTGTTGATTCTATCAGTTGTAATACAGGTAGACAAGGAGCATATGTCTGGGACACGCAGGGATGGCAGGGAATAGGAGGAAATGGCTCAGTTGGGATTTCACAGATAAGCAGGGTGTGTGTACAGCAGAGAGGGAAGGGGAGAACGTTTAAGGTAGAAGAAAGAACTCGTGTACAAGTGCATAGTGGAAGGAAAGGCAGGTCTGGGAGTAGTGCAGCATTGGATGGATGTTGGTATCAGCGTGGTTGGTAGAAAATGGGTAGACATGGAGGCGAACCCTTTGGCATCAGAGAAGCTGAAGCCAGAGAGGCTGTTGGAGGACAGTTGTGAGGCTGTTTAGCCAAAGTAAGGGGCTGATTTCCCCTAAAGGCTGGTGAACTATTGCAACATTACTGGTTTGTTTCTTTTGGCCTGAATGATTTGATCATAAAACAGAGTCAGAGTTTTAGATCCTGACCATTGAAAGCAGGGTGGAGAAACCAAGGAGATCAGTGAGGAAGTTTTATAATATGTCAGCCTCTCTGGGTCCGTGGGTTACTTAGGGGGTTGCAGCGCGCATCAACTCCCCATTCACCCACGGGAGCTGGGTGAGCAGCGGCTTGGAATAGCCATGAGCCGACGAGAGATGAGACTCTCGGGAGAATGCGGCAGTGGGCAGTTCTCATTTTATTGGTAGATTGCAGCTGTTTTTATAGAGAAAAGTCAGAGGTAGAAGCATAGGAAGCAAGATCTGTGGGCATCTCATGAGCTTGATTCGTAGGGGCCAGTATCCTAATTTACATAGATAAATTGAGGGGGCTACGTGGCTTTGATCTGCTTATTTTATCTTGGGGACAGCTGTGGCCTGCCTAGGGGCTTTGGAGTTTTCAGGATTGCTAAGATTTACAGGGGCCCCCGGACTTTGCCTCAACTTCCTTATCGGAAGGAGACTGTCCCAGAAGCCTGCCAGACTCAGCAAAACCCTACTTCCTCCATGCCTCATTAGCAGAGTACCACAAGCCTCAATTATAAAACTCCAAAGAACAGTTATAAAACTATTATAAACTAAGTTATAAAACTCCAAAGAATAGGGGTGTTTATTTGGGAACCACAGAGCACTGCAGTGGGAGTGAGCACGGCATATAGGAAGCTATACATACATCCAAGGCGGTTAAAGAGAGGGAAAGATTTCATTATGTGATGTGTGTGTTTGTGTGTATGTGTGTATATGTGTGTATATGTATGTGTGTGTATGTGTGTTGTGTGTATGTGTGTATGTGTATGTGATGTGATGTGTGTATGTGTGTGTATGTGTGTGTATGTGCTGTGTTGTGCTGTGATATATGAGTATGCATGTGTGTGTGCATGTGTATATATGTGTGTATGTGTATGTGTTTGTATGTGTGTGTGTTGTGTGTATGTGTGTAGAGTTTGCATATGCTGTGTTGTGCTGTGATATCTGGTGTATGCACGTGTGTGCAGACACACATCCCTATGTGCATGTTGGCCAAGGCCATAAGAGAACACTGGGTGCCCTTATCGCTCCTCAGTAGATTTCTCTCCTGAAATGGGGTCTCTTCCCCAACACAGAGCTGCTGTCAGTCAGCGAGTCCCAGCGACTTTCCAGTCTCTGCCCTGGAAGACTGGGGCTACAGAAGTGTGTGGCCACACCTAGATTTTTTTCTTTTTTTTTATTGTCCATAATGAGTTACATTATTTAATGGGCAAACGATGAGTTGTTATCCCCAGTTCTCCAATGCCCCTCTTCCCCATCCCCAATGACCTGGGGAGTCAAACTTGAAAATCTGCAGCCTGAGAAGCCCTCATGCCTAGTGGCACATGCTTTTAATGTCTGAGTCATCTCTGTGACCCAAGGGAAGATTATAAAGGCAAAATTGAGAAGAATGGTAAACACAGATCCTTGGCTATAGCGATTAATTTCATGGGTAACCACTTCCAGAGCGGGACAGTTGCTGAACAAATGTCCTGGGCTCTGTGTGTGTGTGTGTGTGTGTGTGTGTGTGTGTGTGTGTGTGTGTGTGTGTGTGTGTGTAGGTTGTGGTGACCTGTTTACAAGGTCCTGATTATGGCAGACTTTTGTCTAACCTGAATGTGTACCCTTCCTTCAAAACCTCCTGACTTTATTTTTGTTAAGGAGGCACAACCATCCATTTGAGTTTGACAACTTTCACAAACCCAAGAAGACGGGGTGCAACCTAGACTTAGCAAGGTTGTGAACAGAGCACCCAGTGACTGCACCTGTGGGCAGGCAGAATGAGGGAGATGTCTGATCTGTTGGCAGAACTGAAAAGATGGATTAAAGCAATCCAGGAAGGCCAGGGGGAGCTTTGGAAACAGCACACTGAGCACTGCATGGCTGCTTAGAGTTGAAGGCATCAGGATTGAGCATTGCTTATGCCCTCCGCTCTCCTCTCTGCCTGCACCTCTGTTCAGGGACCTTGTACCTCAGTAGTGGTAAGCCCTTACTAGATACTTAGATCTCATTGGCATCACCACTTTCAATGTATTTCAGACCTCCAGGGGGATCTCCTGCAAAGGACCAGAGAGCAAATATTTGAGACTTTATAGGATACTAGGGTCTTTATTACAACTACTTAACCTTGCTACTCTAGTGTGATAATAGCTGTGGGTAATACATAAACAAACAGGAATGGCTTGTTCCAATAAAACTTTATTTACAAAAAAAAAGCATGTAGCAGATTTGGAGTGTTGGGCTCTGGTTTGTCACCTCCTGTTTGCATTTCCAAAGTATTACTTGAAGTTTTCTTGGGTGATTTCTCTTGTTGTTGTTTTGCATAGAGTTCAATAAACCTAAGCAGATAGGTGGGGTTTGCAAGTCAGCAAACACTGCGTCCACTTGAGAGGCCCATGAGACCCAGGCACCCTTCAGGGCAGGTTTCTGGCTTTCCTTCAGTACTCAGTAACTTACTTCAGTAACAAGGCTAGCTCAAAGCGCTTAGAAGCCACAAAAGTGTTGGAGAATATTGAGAGTTGAAATCTTGTCAAAGAGTCCATCTGTCCTTAAATATCCTAAAGGAATCATGAGAGTGACCTTGCAGGGCAAAAACCTCAAATGTCATTTGTAAAGTCCACCTTCTCATTCCAGCTTCCTAAAGGTCTGCTTTTGCCCACGTTGGTATTGCATTTAGGGAAGCAAATTTCTCCATGCACGTGCTGACCTGGAAGTAGCCCATTACAAGCTGAAGCCCAGAAGCCTCATGCTTCATTACGAATTCCTTCAGAGGGTCAAGGGCCTGCCCCTGGAGTACAGCTATGGAGAGTACCGAGATCTCTTCCGTGACTTTGGAACCCACTACATCACAGAGGCCGTGCTTGGGGGCATTTATGAGTACACACTTGTCATGAACAAAGAAGCCATGGAGAGAGAAGGTACACATCTCCAGGATGAGCACATGAGAGGGATGGAGGGGTGGTTGAGTCACTGAATCACTTGCATTGGGTCATGAGCTGAACTGGTTTCCCTCTGACAACCTGGCACACATTGACAATACATTGGTAGATTCTAGATTCTTCTCTTTTGGGCGTGCTAATGTCAGTCCTCCCAGATCAGCTCTCCTTGGGGATGATCTTCTTTTCCACAACTACTCTCTCTATCCAATCAAGGCCAGTTTTGTGGCTCTCAACACCTTTGACATGCAAATAGCTATGGGTTTATCCATCCTGCACCCTTGTGCCCAATAGCTTATGTTGAAATGCCTCCTTGATGTCTCCATTTGAATGTCTAGCAAACATAAGCACAGCAGACTCATAAAGAGAAGCTTGGATGTATTTCTCAAATATTTCTCCTATACTCTTCACATCTTAGAAGTGCTCCTGCCATTCAGACATGGACCAAGACAGAAACTCAGGAACCAACCTTAATTATTCTTCCTTCCTGTGGATCTGTGAGCTAGTCCCTTCCCTTCAACTTCCAAATTATATTAGATATATTTTCCAGTTACATCATGTCTTGATGTGGAAGTGAATTACAGACAAATCTTGGAAAGGTAGGTCAGATTTGGTAGGACTGGGTGAAGCCCCACGTTCTGCATCTCTATTAAACACCAAGTTTGTTGGTGGTGTACATGCTGTCGGTACACAGGCTTCACTGTTAGTGAGGGATCAGAGTACTGTCAAGTCAGATTAATCGGGTGCCTTGACCTCCCCTCTCATCTTGCCTGCAAGTTTCCCAGGACTCTCTAACTCTCCTCAACTACAGGTCAGCCGTGAATCCTGCCTTCCAATCTGTACTCTGTTCTTAGACAAGACACTTGTCTGGTTATGTGATCTTCCCTGGGTAACACTGGCTATACTGGTATAGCTAGGACTTAGTTATAAGTTCAGTGTACTTGTAGGAGGACTTGTGGAATATAATGCCAAGTTATGTCTGCAAGGCCCCAGACTGACTAGATCAATGGTAATTTGTCCACAAGAGTAGCTCAAAAAGTGTTTTCCAGGACTTCTAAAACTCCCTCCTCCTCCACAGTATCTTTACATGTTTACATGACCACATAGAGGTATATTTTTCAGGATACCTTTGAGCACATTTCCTCTTTGAATGCAAAGAAAAATCTTTATAGGGTCCTGGAACAGGGTGACAGGACCCTGGACCTGAACTCCATGCTGTCTCTACACTGATGCTTCTATCTGATTCCTCAACTTCTTGTCAGCAATCTGATGACACGTGCATTTGTCCATGATTTCCTGGGATATCCAGGAAGGGATTCAGTAAGAGTCAATCACAGGAAAGGGGCCAAGTAATTTCCTAATTGGTCATGGACCTCCTTCCTTGCTTCTTTCAGATTACTCTTTTAAAGGCATTTCTTCCTGTGTCAAAGAAGGTTTCAACATTGGTGTAACCATCAAGAAGGTGTCCATCTCACTGGGTGCATCAGAAAAGAACTGCCTGGACTTTCTGAATGAAATCAAAGGTGAGATGAAGACATGTGACTTCTGTTCTTACAATCTTACTCTCCTAAGCACCTCTGGTCCCAAGCTTTCTTCAAGCTAAACACAGGATATCCCAAGGCATTTCCATTAAATGGCAAACCATCCAATAAACATCTACTGAACCCCTACTGATGTGCTGAGTGCACAAAACATTTGAACTCCAATTTTAACACTGTGCCTATGTGATAGGAGAAGTAAAAGGGGGTGACAAGACTCAGAGGAGACAATATGTGGATGACAACTTGAGGACTCAAGTGTTAAGGTTATTTTAAAGCAGGGAAAACTAGCTTAACAGTATCACTTTGTTCTGGGGAATGTTAGTTGACCCAGTTGGAAAGCAGGACGCAGAGCTCCCAGGCAGGTGGAGGAGGCTAGACCTTGCCAGACACAAGGAGCAATATGGAGAATAGAAGAGCTTATAAAACCATTCCATGTGCCAGGAGCCAAAGGGCAGGAAAAGCCAAGTTTGAGGTGAGGACCAAAGAGCCAGAATCTAGGAGAAGAGAACTAGGAAGCAGCCCAGGAGCAGGGATTGACATTGAACCAGAACAGGACAGAGGCTAGAGAACAGATCTCTGGTTGCAGCCCCCCTGCACCTTGCCAGCCTTCTAACAGTTCCAAAACCAAAGAATAACCAACTGGAAACCAAGTGTTCAAACACATGAGCCTATGGCAAACATTCTACATTCAAAACACAATAGACACTCACTAAAGAAAACTTGCACAGTACACTATATCCGGGTCACTGAACACAAGGTTATCCAGAACCCAAAAAACCTTTATTGATTAAAATGGCACACTCTTTTTTCAAGATAACCTGTCACTATCCCAGCTTCTATGCTATATATGTTTTTCCCATATTTATAGTTTTACAACCTATATGTACCACTAGTGTATATGGGTAGTTGCTTATTTTTTACTATACATTGAATATAATCTCATTCCTGCATGTTTCATATGACATCACACTTTCACATATAACTTTAATTTGTTAATTTCTACTGGTGCATAGAACTCATTTGTCTGAATACACCATCTTTTCTGGGTTCATTTCTGTCTCCATCTATGTGAATGACATCTGGATTGTTTCCTTTAACAAGTAAGTATCAACAATGCTACTGTGGATATTTATACCTTGCCACCAGGATGGTATTGGCTTCCTGATGAGGTAGAGGGTGTTTTAAGTAAACATTTTTTTGGTGTGCATTTATTACACACTGAGCTCAGGCTTCACAAAGTTTTCTCCATTTTAATCACACACAAAGTGATAAATCTTAGGGCCAGGATAGGGCTGTTTTTATCTCTCTTGGGTTTCTCATTGGCAATATGAAGGTTATATAGTTTCTGTTTTTATTGTGAGGGTCAACATCATTTACTCAGGCATAGCACTTTGATTAGTGAGGGCCACAATAGTGATCAATAATTACCAGCAACTATCATGCCCCCTTTTCTTCCCATGTGTTCAGAAGACCTCATTGATCAGTAAGGGAAAGAAAAACCTCACATGGTATTAAATAATTTGTCCAAGGCTAGAAAAAGAAGTCAGATCCAGGCTGGTAGAGGTGTGTTGGGTGATGGGTAAGAGACTGAACTACTTTTATCCACCATGCTCTAGTCCAAGGGACCAGTTTGACCAAGAAGCTGTGGATATGAAACCAGGCAGACATTGTTTAAGATTTGATTTGGTCAGATACTGACTGTGTGGGTCTGGGAAAGTGATTGACAACTCCAGTTACGAGTTCCATCATTTGTGAAGTAAAGTTGGTAATGTGTGCCATTCAGTCTAACGAAATGATATAGCCTGCCTCCTTTCCTACCTCCCTTCCTATCTCCTTACCAAACTTACTGTCTTCTATTTATTTGTGTTCTAACACCTATCATCTGTCTATAATTGATCTAAAATCTATCCACCCACCCATCCATCTCTTCTGTCTCATCCATCTATGGATAGTCTATCTGTCTCTCAGACACTAACTCAATAACTGGTACCTGTAGATGCTCAAGTGATCTTGTTTCTATTCCCCTAACTCAAGCCATAGATGACTGGGTGAATTCACCTCAGTCACCATGACTTCCCTGTGGATAGGGGCACCATCTCCCTCTCCTACAAACCCCAGGAAAACTCAGCTAATACTAGGTAACCAAACTGTTGGTTGGGATGCAAACTGTCAGTTCAGATGCAGTGGAAGTGGAATCTCTCAAAACATATCCACTCTTCGCCTGTGTTGCAGACAGAAACAAGAAGAGCACCATCGTGGAGGACTTGGTGGTCCTCGTACGAGGAGGGGCAAGTGAGCACATCACAGCTCTGGCATACAAGGAGCTGCCGACAGCCGAACTGATGAAGGAATGGGGAGATGCTGTGCAGTACAACCCAGCCATTGTCAAAGTCAAGGTATACACAGCTGCTCTATCCACCCCACTTGGGTGTAGAACATAGCTTCCAAGGGCCTGTGATTAGCAAGATTTGGAATAATGGAAATCAAGACTCAGGCCTTAAGCTTGAGTCACTTAAATTATGAAAGAAAATATACCTGGGAGGGACAGATTGAGGCACATTACTCTATACCATCTGAAGTCTCCAAGTGCTCTCTCTCTCTCTCTCTCTCTCTCTCTCTCTCTCTCTCTCTCTGTCTCTCTCTCGACCTCAGTTGTCTCTCAGTTGCTAAAAGAAATTAACAATCAGGTTCTGAGTTTAACCTCCTTAAATGAATATTCTTTCCATTTCATCAGACAACCACTGGTTCAGTTGTTCACTTAAACACTCCAACATTCAGCCAACACATAATTGCTAGTTTCCATCATGTTACAAGACATAAGGTAGTTCAGGAAAGCAAGGAGATGCCAAGATGGAAAAGGAGACCTACAAAAGCAATAAGACAGAGGCATGGGGAAGAACAGGGCAAAACATCACAATGATCATTAACATCAATTTGGAGCACCTACTGTGTTCACAACACTCTTCCAGGGGCTCTGGGAATGTCACTTCACTGAGCCCCTATGTGGTTTGTAAGTTAGGTGGACTTACCTTCTTTTGGGACTGATATAAATCACGGTCAGAGGGGTCAGGCTTATCTGTGGCTACTCAAGTGTCTTTGTTAGGTTGGTTTGACACCATTCCTTCTCTCCAGACTGTCCTATGGGCTTGGTGACTAGAAAATAATGATCCTAACCACCTGTCACCCACCGAGGAGGAGGATACTTGTTAGAACAGGACTGTCAGACACATGAGCAGTGGTAGGTGCTTGCCTGGGGACATCTGCACGGCACCCTGGACATGTCTCACACAACTCTCTTCTTGCCAGTGCATGTTCTGTCATTGACAGTCTACTGTCCACCCCCTGAGAGTCCTTGTCGCAGTCAGGGAGGGAGGATGGGAGACTGAAGCTTCTCAGGAGACCTCGTGGTCCCAACCCTGACGATTTTCCACAGGATCTTTATTTGTGTGTCAAATGCATACACAGCTGCTTCGGAACAAGAAGGCTGTCATTCACTTCTCTCCTCTTCACTTCCTCAGGAGTGACATTCAGGGCACTGTCACTGACAATTATAAGAGCGATACAGTCTGCCTGGGGTTGCAGCCAGCTCAGGGAAAGCTGGGTTTGATTGAGTCATGGTGACACTGTTGGGCATCACAGCTGGGCATGGGGAAAAAAGAATGCAAAGATTTTTCCTTTTTTTCCTGAGCTCTCTCATCTGATAATTGTTAAAACTGAGACCCAGGGGAACGGCCTGGTTACCCCATGAGGTTAAATGTGCCTGCCTGGGACAGGAGCCATCAAGGCCAAGCTTGTGGTGTCGAGTGGAATGTGCTAGAGAAGCAGAGGCGTCTTTGGGACTAGCAGGAAGGCAGAAGACAGGAGAGTACAAGGTGTCTCTACACCTCTGCGCTTTCTTTATCTGCATTGCAAAGATTCTCCTGCAGCCCTGGTTTCTCTAGTCACAGAAACTGCAGATGGCTTCACAGTAGTCCAGAATAGGGGCTGTGTGCACAGCCAGCTTACCATGTCAATGGAATGATGGCTGATCTTCAGGGCAGCAGAGTCTGCAGATGAATAACTCCTAGATATTAAAGTGTTGGCTTCCATCGGAGTCCATTAATACATCTATAAAATGAAGATCTGAGACAAGATTATACACACAGTGTAGGCAGGGAAGACCAGAGAAGGGCCCGCTCACACCATTTTATGGTGAATTAAACAGGGATATGCACCACCTTGTTCAAAACAGAGTCAACAGTGGACACACACACAGAGACTTTTTTTTAAGACAAAAGGTGGAAATTGTGCCCAACGTGCAGAAATGGGCCATTTATAAACCAGAAGCATGGAAGTCAATTTGAGGATGTCTTTGCTTTGTGACTACAATAAAATTCAACAAAATGAGGAATTTATGAAATGAAAATAGAAGCTGAGATGTTTTGACACTAATCAGATGGAAAGGAAATGGCTGGGATGGGAAGCCAACGCTCCCTGGCAGAATTAAAACCTCCAATTCTAAAGCATAGAATTGACACTGCAGAAAATGGAGTCAGTGATGTGTAAGGCACCGTAAGAAATGTTCTCGTAATGTGGAAACAAAAGACAGAGATTAAAACAATGACAGAGAAGAAGTATGATGGATAGAGGAGAGAAGTGAAGTCTACAATACAAAGACTTCTTCCTGAGCAAGAGACAAGAAGAAATGGGAGGGTGCATTCCTCCATCGGGGACGTGGTACTAGAAACTTCCTTGTGCTGATAATACAAAATGAACAGCTCGTTGAAAACTAGCTGAAGGGACTGAAAACAAAGCAAAACACTCCTGAAATGCATCCTGGTGAAATGTTTTCCTTTTCGAAACAAATGTACCCCCACAGGAATACAAAGCAAGCTTAGAAAGCTGGCCCATGCTATGTGACAATTCATGACTTGTGGCCTGGTAAAAGGTGCCCTAATGGGTAAGGAACCCCAAAGGCATCTGGGAGGCGCCTGTCACAAACGAGTTGCCAGATTTAGCAGGTGAATATATATAAGATATCCTGTTTGGATAAACAAGGAATAATTTTTAGCAGAAGCACTACCCACGATAGTGCATGGACCATGTTTATCCTTTTAAAAAAGATTTGTTCCTTATCTGTTATTCGAATGTGACCAGGTTTCCTGTGCCTAACTGGTAATCCTAGTCACATGGTATGTTTCTATAGCTAGGTGGTAGGCTGGGGCCATGCTGGGGGAATGTCCTTCATTAACTCATGTATTCTGAATATTGATCCCTAGCTGATGACAATTTGGGGATTGGAGCCTTACTGAAGGAGGTGAGTTGTTGGTTGGAGCAGGCTTATGGTCCTAAAGCCAGCTTCCCCTTGCCAATGTTTGATACCCTCTGTTTTTTTTTTTGTGTGTGTGTCTAATTCACAGACTTGATTTTATTTTATGTTTTATTATCTTTATTGTCCAAAATTAGATACATTGTATGAGCAAATATTGTGTTGATATTCCCATTTCCCTCCTCCTTGTCCACAATCCACTGGGTATCCTCCTCGGTGGGTGCAATGGATCAATCCATGTGGTAAGGGGTTATGGATAGCACAGGAGGCAGCCAGGTTGCCCCCACCCCTTTATGCATTGTTGCTGAGGAGGGTAATGTCTCTGGGTAATCTGCACCACCATGGCTCTTACAATCTTTCCATCCCCTCTTCCACTCAGTTCCCTGAGTCGTGGAGGGTCTGTTTTATTGTTGAGATCTTAAGAGCTGTTGTCCACCTGATGTTGGCCAGGAGGTGATGTCCACCCTCTGCTCATGCCACATTTTACCCTGCCATCATGGGGTTTTCCCTCAAATCTGCGAGCGCCAATAAACCCTTTCTTCCCACAAGCTGATTTTTGTCAGGTGCTTTGTGCCACAGAGCATTGGCCTTGCTCAGAATAGAAAGAAAAACCTCCGGTAGTGAGAGGTACTCACACAGAGGTCAGGATCGCCTGAGTTCTGCTGCAGAGACAGCCTCAAGTATCAGTGGCTTAGTTCACCATTTATTGACCAATCATACAATGTCCAAAGAGCATAGCAAAGAGGGTTTAGCTCAGTGTGGTCACTCAGGCACACAGATGACAGGGACTTGACCTTGTCACATGCTCCCAGGATCAACACAGAAATGAATAAGTCACCTCCTTCTTCTCTAAAGGCTTCAGCTTGAACACACGCATGTCTCACTAGTCAGAACAAGTCACTGTGCAATCCTGCCTCTGAGGAACTGCAGTCCTATCATTTGCAAACCTGCCTGTGAAAGTCTTTAGCCCTATCATGTGCAAACCTGCCTGTGAGGGTCTGTAGCTGAATCATGGTCCCGAATGACAAGCTGAAATTATTGTTAATCAGTAGCAATGACCACCACAAATTTCTAAAAATAAAGCAAGGATTTTCTAAAACCAAATTACACCCACCAAGAGAAGATTTAAAATGCTGTGTGCTAGCACTTGCCTGTTAAAACAATGTCAGAATTGTATTAATAAATCCTAACCCCAAAAGTTAATACTGAATTTCAAATAAAAAAATGAGCATAATTAAATGGCTAATAGTTTGCCAATAATAATCATCACCATTTACTACAAATGAGATTTTTTTTTACAAATGAGATCTTTAATGTGGGAGGAGCAATACATTTATTTAAAAAATATAATTTCAGGGCCTGGAGAGATGAATCAGTGAGTAAAGGCACTTGCATCCAAAGCCTACTCACCCAGGTTTAATTCCTCAGCTCCCCACATAAAGGTGGACAGGCATTTGATTGCAGTGGCCAGAGACCCTGGCACACAATCCCCCTCCCAAGAGACATATGTGCGAATAAATAAACAAACGATTTTTAAAAATACAATTTCAGAGGACACGGATAGCCATTAGTTATCTAATAAATGCATAAAATTTTAATTTCTTTATCAATTATAATAAATTAACAATATGATATGATTTTTACATCAAACTGACAATGATTTATTCTGTCACACTCAAAGGCATTGGGAGTGGTCAGATGAACTTTTCTGTAAGACAGGATGAGAATATAATTTGGTCCAATTCTTTAGGGAAATAATTTAAATTTCTCTCCACAATGTTTCAAAACATTGGTAGCTTTTGATCCAATTTGAAAAGTTGGTAAATATATGAATATAGGGGCCTGGGAAGATGGATGGTGAAATGATTGCCCCACAAGCATGAGAACCTGGGTGCATATCACCAGACCCACGTAAATGTCAGGTATAGAGATATATACCTGTAATCTCCAACTGGGGAGGCAGAAACGAGGATTCCTGGCCTTAAAGGCTACTTAGTCTATGTCCAGGTTCAGTGAGAGAGATTCTGTCTCCAAAAATAAGGTAGAGAGGGATTGAGGCGATACCCACAGTTGACCTCTGGCCTCTACATGCACAAGCACACAGTTGCACACACACACACACACACAGCACACCCACATGAATACAAACATTCATACGTACATACATACATACATGCATACATAAAAAATTTAAAAATAAAATAATAAAATTGCACTTAAACACTCATTTAGCATAAATATCTTCCCATCCACATTTCAAAAAAATATATACAGACAGAAAGCAGACCACAGTATGAGCATTCAAGTCCACCCCTTGTTTTGCCAATCTGCTTAACTTTTCGTGCCTTGGCTTTCTCATTTGTAAGACGTGGGAAACGATTATTTCCAATTCATAGGCTGTTGGGAAGTATTTATTTCAGCCTCGTCAATGCTTAGCTATGATAATAATTACTTGATACCATTAAGAACACTGGGAATCCACTTTGCAGAACTGTGTGTGTGTGGGGGGGAGTCATAAGAGACATTGCTCACCATCTCTTTGCAGGGGTGTGAGAAATAAAACTTTCACATTGAAGGAATGACCTCCATGACCCTTGCATGTAGACGTCAGTATTGGAAGGAGAGATGCAAAAGAAAGAGGGGAGACAGGGAAGGAGAATGGGGGAGAGAAGGGGCACGACAAAGGAAGAGAGAAGCAAAGAATGAGTTCAAGCTATGTCAACCTAAATTGAAAAGGCTGCTTTAGAGTCATGTGGAGTCCTTGCTTCAACATGGCAAACCACCTGAGCCTTCAAAGTTTGGAGAACAATGGGAGGGAGACTGGCAATTCGAATCCTTAAGTCACTTATGTCAATATTAAACCTAATTTAATGGGGGAAAAGACAGGCTCTGGATAAGAATCTGGCCATATGAGGACTGCAGCCTTGGTGCAGTGTCTTTATGAGTTGTGTGACCTGAATCCAGTTACTTCCTCTCCCCCTGACAATGGCTCTAATAATCCCTTCCTTGCAAGGTTTGGGTGGGCACCCTGAGAAGCTCCGTGGGCATAATATATGTGGTTTCTTCAAGTTTGGAAGCTGACTCATTCTGTCCTGGTAGGAAAATGTGTAAAGGAGCTTAGAGCAAAAGCCAGAAGCCTACCTCTGAAAAGCTCATCCTGCTTCCTTCTTTCCCTCCCTGCCTTCCTCCTTCTCTTTCCTTCTCTCCCCACGTGTGGCCAGCAGGGCTGCATGGTTCTGCAAACAGCCCCTGGATCAATTCATTGACCACAAACCGATGAGACAATGGGACCTCCAAGGGGCCTTGCTTTGCTCACTGGAGCGAAGGTCAGCATCAGATGCATTAAGAAATGGAAGCAATTTTCTTCCCACTGGAGGCTTCTATTAGGCCTGATTGCCTGCATTTAGACAGACCCTAAACTCTCCGGAGCTGAATGAGGACAGGATCACTAACAAAATCTGGAGAGGAACCTGGCCTGGGAGCTGAGTCTTGAGCCAAGAGGAGAAAAGCATGCTGCACCAGAAATTTGGACTGAACCCTGGTTCTTGTCACACAGTGCCATCCACCACAGGCCACAAGCACCCAGTGACCAGCACCCACACTTTCTGCTTCTGCCCAAGAAACTGTGGCCATCCTCCTAAGGTAAAGATGGAGTGAGCAGCACCAAGCCCTGTCTCCAAAGCTTACAAAATCAGAGAAGAAAACTGAGGCATATGGAGAGTTTAATAAAAAAGAACCATCAAGAATCAAGAAAAGAACCAAATGTAAGGGGTCCAGCCTGCATCCTGAGGGAAGGGCTTCCGTGGGCCCCAGAGTTCAGGAAAGGCTTCCTAGCCTGCATTTGTGTGGTATGAGTGATTTGGGTACATCAGTCCTAAAGTACTGTCAAAGAGTGGCCATTCATCTTCTGGGCCACACCAGGACACTCCTATCTCTGTCACCTGCTCCTCCCAGCAGCATTCACTGTTGACTTTGACCAGCAGACTGTGCATTGCTTACTGTCTAGTTGTATTCTGACAAATTTGTCCTGAGTGGAAACATCAAGGTAGAAATGGATTGGACACCCCCTTCCTGCAGAACACGCCTCATCAACACTGCATCCCTAGGGCTTTGTTGCATCTTGTAACTACAGGCTGACCGGGAGCTGTCCCCTCTCATTCTCCCTTCCTTCCAAATGCCCCATTTCCATGGGCTGCCCTGAAAGAGAGAAGAATCAGACAGTTGCTCACTAGCCTTGGAATTATAGTCCAAAGTGCCACTCCAAACGTGAGTCACTTACATATCCTCATAACGTTGAAGGATCCCAAGTGGAATCCTTCTAGGTCAGAGATGACCTGTGGTTCCCAGTGAGCATGTGTATCTCTCTCTGTCTCTGGATTTTCAAGTCCTGGGAGCAGGGATTCTTATGTTTCTGTGATTTACCCTTCCTGCCTAGCACTTAGTAGGACTTCAGTGAACCTAAGGGATTGAACTTGTGTCTCCAGGATGGGGAGGCAGAGGGCATCCATCCTGTTCCGAGAGAACCCTCTTGTGATCACTGTGCACTTCCCCCGGTCATTGCCAGTCAGCCTGGCTTTAGGTCTGTCATTGAAGAAAGCTTGTGTCCACCTTCCCAGGCCGAGCCCCTGTATGAGCTGGTGACAGGGACCGACTTTGCCTACTCCAGCATGGTGAAGCAGAACATGAAGCGGGCTCTGGAGGAGTTCCAGGCAGAGGTCAGCTCCTGTCGCTGTGCGCCCTGCCAAGGCAACGGAGTCCCTGTTCTCAAAGGTACCACTTCCAGGATCCTGGGGTCCCTTGTGAGACCCATCCTCTGCAGAGGGCTGGCTTTGGGCCAGCTGTTCACCCACTTTTGTTTCCCAAGAAGTCAGAATGGAGACAGCAAGGAAGCTCTGCTGTGCTCTGGCCTCCAGGGACACAGAGGGTGACAGCAGCGTTTAGCTGGAGCCTAGATTACACGGGGAGTGTGGGATCTGCCCCAAGGTCAGGCACAAGGTCAGGGAGAGACTCAGCAAATCTGTCTCGACAAAGAAGTGGACCTGAGCTGAGTGGGAGAAGCCCTCTGCACATGTCCTCACCAACATGTGTGAGGAGTTTGGAAGGGCCAATAGAACCTCACTGCTCACATTCAAGGTCATGCCCAGGGTTACTCACTGCAGTGGGTGAGGTCAACTGGCAAAGGAAGGGCTGGGGTCTCAGACTCCTG
Source organism: Zapus hudsonius (assembly GCA_004024765.1). Classification (NCBI taxonomy): domain Eukaryota; kingdom Metazoa; phylum Chordata; class Mammalia; order Rodentia; family Dipodidae; genus Zapus; species Zapus hudsonius. Next base: position 92,391 of record PVHP010000213.1, read on the forward strand.
CTCTGATGGGCTAGGAAGACTGAGGAAGAGTCCATATGCACCAACTGAGCTCAGAACAGGGTTCACAGGAGAATATGTGTTCTGAAAGAAGGACTCTGGTCCCAGAGTGCCACAGGAATCTGTATCTGGTTTCTTGGACAGAATAGACAGGAGCACAGCAGAGTGCAGAGTGAGGCCTACAGGTGCCTTCATGAGCATTAAGACCCCTGGTGAGGGTTGCTTCACAGGAAGTGACTCCACAGGAAGAGGGCTCAGCTCAGTGGCACAGAACTTTGGTCTACAGTTGTGGTAATCCTTCTTGCCTTTCAATGCATTAGACCTAGAAGCTAACCTCCAGCTGAAGCTCGGAGAGTGAAAGTGAAGGATAGATAGAGCCAGGTGGAGAGGCTCACAGGGTTTGACCTATAAAGGACATCCTTGGAGAGACATCTGTGGGATCATATGACAGAAGCCCCAAGGGGGACAGATTAAGCAATCACTTCTCAATCTCAGAACTGGCCAAAGGCAGGTAGGATGAGAGAGACCTGTGAGAGTCCTCGGCTCCCTGGAGGGACAAGGAGGAGGCTGCATAGTTACTATGGTGAGTGATGTCTGGCTTCCATGACTGCTAAAACAATTCTGACCCTTAAGCTTATTAATGTGAGTCAGAGGTCAGCTGTGGAGTGATGTTCTCATTCCTCATGATAGCAAAACAAGCACCTTCACGTGTGGAGGACCCTCAAGAAAGGTGCTAACCTCAAACCATCCTACCACCTGTTTGGCCTGTGTGTCCACCTATTGGAAATGTAGTTTTGGACTCAGGGATCCCCAGTCCACATGGTGTTTCATTCCTACTCTTGGCCTGCTCTCCTTAGGATCACGCTGTGACTGCATCTGCCCGGCTGGTTTCCAAGGCCCAGCCTGTGAGGTTACCTACAGGAAAGGTAAGAGTCTTCTAGAGGGAAGTGGAGAAGCTAACTCTGATGAACTGGAGCTATGTGGGGTTAGACAGACTCCAGATCCCTCCTGGCTCCTTGGGGATTTCATCATTTCCCATGCTAAGAATGCACCATGGTACAGGACAGGAATGCCTGGCATTCACAATGCTCAGACCCCTTTTGGACTACTCAACCCTCAACATACAAGACAACTGGGCCTCCTCTGTAAAAAAAAAAAAATTCCTGTAATTCCAAGTAGAATTAGTCACTTCCTTTTGTGGGTGCCTACGGGACTTTGAGGCTATGTCCAGCATAGCTCTCAGCACCTTATATCTCCTACCCCTCCCTCTGAGTAGGCTCATGTCCCATTGATACCTGCCTCTCCAGGGTCAGGACCAGGTTGCTGCCCAGTGATATATGCTAAGTAACACATGAAAGACTAAAGTTCCAGCTCTCAGATTCTTTGGTCAAGGTTATGTAAGAAACCTCAGCCTTGCATTCCTCTCTCACTTTTACTCTTTTCTGTGACATTTTGGTGACACCCTTAAAAACAGAGCTGGCATATCAATAAAAACATTAGACATCATTGTACACCCAATTGTACTGGCACATTGCTCTTGGACTCAGCTCGAGTTCAGATTTCATCACTATCATCTAATAACTGTGAATTTGAGCAAGACACTTGGTCTCTGTTCCTCAGTTTCTGCATCTGTTAAATGATGAAGATCCCATTCTCTACCTTGGAGAACCTGGGTTTATACAGAGGCATCTAAATAGCTTAGAATGCTGTCTGGTGCACTGGAAAGACAAAATAAGCATTAGTTATACTTGTGGGTTCATTATTTTAGATATAATAAAACCCTTAGTTTTTGCAATAACTCCATCAAATCAGTACTGGTAACCAATGGGGTCTCTGGTCACACAGTGATTGTAGGAACCCGTGGGTGTCTGGATACCCAACCTTTGAGCAGCAGACAGCATGCCCTCTTACCTCAAGATTGACTCTACTCTTCTCTTGCACCTCAAACTGGCCTTGAGCAGTGACCTGCCCAGAGAGAGTGTGATCACCCTACCATGGAGCTTTTGTTGTTTGGAGGAGACCTTGGAAACCAGCTCCTATAGCGTGTTCATTTGCAAATAGGGAGGCCCAGAGACAGCAATTAATTTATCCAGTCACAGTGCAAGTTCATGGTGAGGCCAGATACATGCTATGCCATGGAGGAAGGAACTGGTATTCATCAGCCTCATCAGCAACCAGCAAACTTCTGGAGTAGAAGCAAGTGTCGAGTAGTAGAGTGCTCCTGTGGCTGTCACCTCATTTAAAACATAGCACTTCACAGTAGAAAACATAGCTCCTGAACACGAGACACTAGCCAGCATCCTCAGTGGGAAAGTAGCCAAGCTAGAATCTATCCACCCATGCATCCATCCACCATCCCTCCACCCACCTCTCCACCCATCCACCTACCCATCCACCCATTCATCCATCTATCCATCCATCCACCTACCCATCCATCCATCCACCCACCCACCCATTCATCCATCTATCCACCCACGCACCCATCCATCCATCCACCCATCCATCCATCCACCCATCCATCCATCCACCACCCATCCACCCACCCACCCATCCACTCATCCATCCATCTATCCACCCACCCACCCACCCATTCACCCACCCTTCCACCATCCATCCATCCATGCACCCATCGGCCCATCCATCTATCTTTATCAATTCATCTCATACTTCCAGAGTGCCTCCTTTCTGCACACCATGCCTGCATAGGTGCTGAAGCTCACTGTGAGAATATCAGATATGGTCTCTGTCATCACAGAACCTGATACTATTTGAGTTGTCCCTCAAACGCATTTAAAGTTTGATCACAATATCTGCTACAAAATGCTCTGAAAGCTTACTATATGGGTCAAAAAGGTTTCCTCGAGGAAATAAACATTTCTGGACATATGAAGGGTTGTTAGTGTTAAGTGACCAGGAAAGGAAAGACTATCTTAGGCCAGAATAGCATGTGCAAAAGCTCTGTGCTGGGAGGAAGCAAGGACAGTCATGGCTAGACAGAAAGACGTGGGTTTGAAAGGGAGATTGGAGGTTCAGATTCCCAGGTGGACTCATTCACCCCACCCCATCCCACTTCCAAGAGCGCCACAATGCAATAAGGACTGTCCATTGATCTTCTTTCTTACAGATGTCCCCATTGATGGGAAGTGGAATTGCTGGTCCAACTGGTCGCCATGCTCAGGAGGACATAAAACAAGACAAAGGCAATGTAATAATCCTGCTCCTCAGAATGGAGGCAGCCCCTGCTCAGGACCTGCTTCAGAAACACTTGTCTGCTAGAGGAGAAAGCCTGCCCAGCAGGTGACCCAGCTGTGGACAAGTATCTCACTGACCTTGAGGACTCAGCCAGGATGGCTCCCACACCAGCTTCTACCTGGGGCTTCCCACAGCCAGTGCCATTCGGGCCTTTTAAGATACTAATTTGTGTAATATGTATGAATTTGAATAAATAGTACAGTGACCAAAAATCCTAATTTCCTTGTGAGGCAAAGCCTCTTTATAACCTTCTCTTTGTCCACTCTATAATCTTAGTTCTTCCCATGGAGTACCAGCCTAGAACTGTGTTAGGAAGTGATCACTGTCTAGCTGTCATTAGCACGTAGTAGGTGCCCAATCATGAATCTGTGAGTGGATATGAAGTTGCTCTTCCCTTGAAAAGCACACAGGTTTTATTCAATAATCATGTTAGCTGATGTTTATTGGGTGAGTTCTATATGCCGGCCACTGAATCAGTGTATTCATTCATTCATCCTCATGATAACGTTGCAAGGCACATATTGTTATGAGCTCTCTTAAAAAACAGGCTGAGGAAACAAGCTTGGAAGAGTTCAGCGACACGTGCAAGGTCACAGTTAGAAGGTGGCAGAGGAGGGCTGCAAACTGAGCTTTACAGTGTAAAACTCTTCCCTCTTTGCAAATGAAAATCTGGTTAATACAGGATTGTTCATGAAGACAAATGCAGCAGGAAGCAGTGTATTGTGTGTGTGCATGCACGTGTGCATTGATAAGCCTCCTCTAAGCCTTCAGAGGAGGTCCCTTCGGGATCCTCTACCTGGCTGCTTGCCCAAGCCCAAGGAGCAGATCCAAGGGCCAGAGAAAATGATCACTCCAGGAAAGAAAGCTGAAAAAGGAAGAAGGTGCTGGTGGCTGGGAGAGGAACCAGATGGAGGAGCACCCCGATTGCTGGCGGAGGGGTGATGTGCAATGCAGCCTTCCTGCCCTCCCCACGAGGTGGTGGACTCATTCGGCTTTGCTCACTTGGGCTCTTGCATAAACGCCATGTGGAGAAGAGGATCTTGAAGGCGACTGGAAGATGACAATGGATGTCTGGCTCACCAAAAAGCAAGCTCTTTATGTTTTGTAGATGAGCAGGTGAGTTATTAAACTCCATTTCTCTAATTCATTCCCTCTTATTGAAATATCCCCTAAAATCATCTTGGCTCAGGGAAACTTCAGTCCTGAACATCAGGTGACTATTTTTGGAAAATACTCACACACACACACACACACACACACACACACACACACACACACAATGAATGGGGAAAAAGCAGTTAGCTATTGGTCAGTTGGTTTCATCAGATTCACGTTCAATCAATTTCTCTTCTGCCAAGTCCCTGGCTTTGTGTGTGTTGCTGTTTCTGCTTTGGCACCTGCTCTTGGTCCGGCTCCTCCAGTCTCCTGGCCTCCCGTGGAGCCAAGAGAGTGGGGAAGGAGCTGCTTTCCCAGTGCCTTGCCATTCAGCCTACCTTCCAGCTTCCTCACAACCCCTGCAATCAAGCTGACGGGTGTGGGTCCTTGTTGAACTTAATATTATTGCTTTGCTGTCTGCCTTTCTTTCAACAGGCTAATGCAATGATGTTTTATCTCTTTCAATATACAGAAGCCGTATAATTTTCTTGAGTTATAATTTATCTTCCTTTAAGATTCCCCAGAGACAGGGAAGAACTGCTCTGTCTTTGGTTGACGGGAGGCTCCCAGGAAGCCAGCTATGCATGCTGAAGCCGATGCCACCAAATTAAATTCTGAATCTCAATCAGTGCCGTTGCTTCTAATGGGAAATTGGAGTTGATTATGGAGATGACGGCCCAGGTTCACGTTTATTGCATTTAGCAGAAATTGTTTATCCTATTAAATACGGTCTTGAAGGAGAGACAATTGAATTGTGAAGCAATGGTGAATACCCGGGTGACGCCCAGGCTCTGCTAAACTGTGTAATAATTATATTCTTATTTGCAGGCGAACTTCCCCACGTGGCTCTTTCCGCAAACAAACGTACTTATGAGGCGGCTGAGACATCATGTAAAAATTAAACAAAATAAATGCCAACTGTGCTTTTGGAGTCTTGGCAACCTTGGCTCGCACCAGTGGACCTCAGCAGGCCCCTGGCATTGCAAGGGCAGAGCCTAGGCAGTGTATTTTGGAACTGCGGGCAAGGCACAAGGTGCTTGGGCATGAGGGATGTTTGCATCTAAGAGACTCTTTGAAATGCTGTGAGCTCCTCCATGTGCTTAATGTCAGGGTGGGAAGCTTCCCAGGTGACCTTGGCCTAATAGCATAACTTCTGTAGGAATAATAACCATTATAATTACTTTAACAATAGTAATAATAATAATAGCTGCCAATTAGAGAGTGTTTCCTGGTTTATGAAGTCGTTAACCTACATTGTCTCATTTAATTTTTATCTGTTTGATGGGGTAGATATTTATACAATCAGCAAATGACAGGTGGAGAATGTTGCAAATCGAAGCCACATCTGTAATAAGAATGTGCTGTGCTTGGGCTGGAGAGATTGCTCAGCGGTTAAGGCACTTGCCTCTAGTGTCTAAGGCCCTGGGTTCAATTCCCCAGGTCCCACATAAGCCACACCCACAAAGTGGTGGCCCTAGTGTACTCTCTCTCTCTCTCTCTCTCTCTCTCTCTCTCTCTCTCTCTCTCTCTCTCTATTTCTCTCTGCTTGAAAATGAATAAATAAAAGAAAAGAAAAGAATGTTCTGTGCTGTAAGCAAGGTGTGAAGGGCCAGGAGGGAGAGGTACTGTAGCATGAACCCAGGCCGATTGGAAGGACCCTAAAATAATTTTACCCTAAAAAAGCAAATAAGAGATGCTCCCAAGCAGCTATAAAAAAGCCCCTGGGAGAGAATGTGCCTGGGACAGAAAGTCTACATGTAGGGCTACTGCTCCAGTCCCCAGGGGCTGTCACTGATGGAGAAACCCTACCCATTTCATAGAATTCTGAACACAGCAGCTCCACCCTCACCTCTCCCCAAGCATCAGCTTGTCTCTTCCTCCAGAGGCCTTCTATGTCCCCATGAGTCTAGGATATGCTGTAGCTTGTGTCTGGAATGTTCCCAAACACTCTGCATTCAAGGGTTAGAAAGTGGTGGAAGCCCTAAGAGGTGGAGGCAAATTGAGGTTTTTTTTTTCTTTATTGTCCATAATGAGTTACATTGTTTAGTGGGCCAACCATGAGTTGTTATCCCCAATTCCCCGTTGCCCCCCTTCCCCATCCCCAGTCAGCTGGATATCCTCCTCCGTGGACCGTCTGGATCAGTCTTTGTGGTAGGGGACCATGGATAGCTCATTCTTCAGTCGGGCTCTCATGACCCAAGTGTGTTGTTACTGAGGGTTGTCAAGTCTCTGATATTCTCCCCCACCACAGCTCTTACAATCTTTCCGCCCCCAAATTGAAGTTTTGATGTCAGAGCGGGAATGACTTCAAGGGAGTTGTGGGACCCTGGTATTTTTGTGTCCTCTGCCACAATGTGCTGGCTCCCAAGCCCAAAGCAATGGGCCAACCAGTTACAGACTCTGAACTCTGAAATTAAAATGAGCCTTTCCTCATTTTACATTGTCTCTTTCAGATGTTTTGTTATAGTAACAGAAATCCGAGTGTCACAGAATGGTTATTTTTCTGGGTTCTCATTTCACCTTGCACTTCAGGGTCTAAAACATAGATAGTGTTTGTTTTATAGACTGAGAGTATCCTTGATGACATAATGCCATCATTTCTAGACTTCAGTCCTTGTAGCCTTATTCATTTATTTTTGCTTATTGCTTCTCAGATCTCATGTCCATGAAGGCAGGGACTGTGTACTAATCTAGCACAAGGATGAGTATAGTGCCTGACAGTAGACGGTCCTCAATGAATACCACAGGAATTAATGACTCGAAAAGGGAGGAATAGGGCCAAGATAAGAACCATCCCAAGCTGGCAAGAAACCTTATTGACTTGGTGACGCTAAACGAGACTTTGGCCAGAGACCCCATAGACAACTACAGGCCATCAAAGGGAAGCCCTGTTAAGCAGCTTTCTGGCACTGCAAACGCAATGTGAAGCAAGAGGAGGACATGTGGCCGATGTCAGGAATGGGCTGATTGTGCACCTGTGAGGGGCATTGATGATACCTGCTGGGGACAGGTGAAGATGGCAAGGAAGGCGTGTAAAGGAAACTGGCAGAAAACTGTGATCATGGCCACAGGAGACATACTTTCAGGGACTGATGGGAAAACCAAGGCCCAAAGGGTTCCAACAGCCACACTGCTATGGGCAGAGGCAGGTAGGAGCAACCTGTAAATTGTCTTTCAGCAGTCTGCCTCCGCCTCATGCCCAAAGCCAAGCCGGCAGAGGTCTGGTCCCTCTGCTACTCTCTGGTGGGCACCTGCTAGGCCCTGCTTCCTCCACTGCCTCATTCAAAGCCCAAGGTCTGTCCTAGGATGGGTTTGTTGTTGTTTTGTGTTTTGAGATAGATGAAGTCTCACATAGCCTAGGCTGGCCTTGAACTTTCTGTGTCGCTATTGCAGTTACCTTTCTGTTGCTGAAACAAAACACCCCACCAAGAGCAGCTGAGGGAAGAAAAGGACTCATTTTAGCTTACAACCATGAGGAGACATTTCATCCTGGCAGGGGAAGGATGGCAGACACTGGGCATCACATCTTGTCATAGCAGTTGGGTGAGCCAGCTCACACTAAGAAACTTCCAGGCTTCCCCCCAGAGACACACCTCCTCCAGTAAGGCTCCACCTCCCAAACTGCCACCAATGAGGCTATGGGGGCCATCTCTTTCAAACCACCAACAGTAGCCAAAAATGACCTTGACAACTGATCCCCCTGCCTCCACCACAGTGCTGGGACTCCAGTTATGCACGTCTAGCCTCAGCTCTAGGTTCCTGTTAAAGCTGGAATGCCCATCTCCAGTCTAGCAACCACACATTGGAATAACACATGTCAGGTCTTTGTGATGCCCTGATCCTGACTGTGGCCATAAAGTGATAGTTTCCACCCAGTGCTTTCTTCTTTGAATTACCTTCCTTCCAGTGTCAGGCCATATTCCAGTTCCAAGGTGTCCGGATACTCAACAGTCCATTGATGGAGATGGCAGGTTTCTTGTCACAACTTCTTAGCAGAACTAGAGATGTCCAGAGGAGAGGCTGTGCACAGCTGCCCACATGTGCTCTGAAGCCATAGTGCTGGCATTTGAGGCCTGGCTTGGTGACTCTCTGCTTTGTGGCCTTAAGCTACATGCCTGTCTAGGCCTCAGCTTCTTGCTTGTGAGAAGGGCACAGTTCAGCTGTCTCCTGGAATGCTGTGAGCTTTGTGCACACTTCTGTCAGTGCTAAGTCCTCGGCCCAGTAAGCACTCCATAGTTATCTATATCTTTGTCATGATCGTTCCCAGAGAGTCTCAAAATACCAACAAGAACCCCAGGGTGCTGAGGATTTTTTAAAAGTCTTCTAAAACTTCTTTAAAGAAATTTTAGTGCACAACACACTCCAACCTATAAGAATAAAAAGACATAAAATTGCTTAGCTCCTTGGAGATGTCTTAATAAGGGATATGGAGGGCTTTGCTCTCCCAAGCTCTGGGTTATTAAAGGAAATGTAACAGCATAATAACTAATATTTGCAGGGGCCATTACCAGTTACAAAGAACTTTCCTATACTTAATCCAGCTTAATCCTCTCAGTGCCTGAAAGAGCAGGATGTATTATCTGCCTTTGACAGCTGATGAGTCAGAGCCTCTGAGAGACCCAGTGACTTCCTGGAGACCACACAGCTCCAAAACCTGGCCTGAACCACCCAGAGGCTGGTGTGGCTGTCCTGTCTCCACCCTGCCAAGCAGATTTAGCAGCTTTAGGAGGGCCAGTGCCAACCTGCTCATGCCCATGGAACGGAGGAGGAAAGAGGCCCGGGTCTGTCATCCCCACAGTATACAAATCAATGGACAGACAGGCAGACAGACAGAGTGGGGAGAACCAAGCCATTGCTTCCTTAAGTCAGGTCCTTTATCCTCCCTGTGCCTCAGTGATTAGATGATGTGGTACACAGTCCCACACGAAAGTCCCAAGTGCCTGGCATGAGGCCATGAGGTGAGTGCTCACCCCAAGCACCTGTCATGAGGCAATTGCTTACCCCAAGCACCGGGCATGAGGTGGGTGCTCACCCCAAGCACCTGGCATGAGGTGGGTGCTCACCCCAAGCACCGGGCATGAGGTGGGTGCTCACCCCAAGCACCTGGCATGAGGTGGGTGCTCACCCCAAGCACCTGGCATGAGGTGGGTGCTCACCCCAAGCACCTGGCATGAGGTGGGTGCTCACTCCAAGCACCTGGCATGAGGCAATTGCTCACCCCATGTGCCGGGTGTGCGGGAGTTAGTCACCCGCCTCTCCATTCTTGGGTGCTGAATGAAACAACCCTGCCGATTTTCTCCTCTTTTTATGTTCCAAGAACTATCTCCTCGAATGTGCAGATGCATTTTACAGATGGAGAAAGAAGCCGTAGGGACCCTTGGAGGACTGTGAAAGAGAGTGGCCGGCCTGACATGATCCTCAGAGTGAGACTCGGTGAAAGCAGGCACTTCTATTATCACCCTGGCCGGTCCACCGGTTATCTGGATCCACACCTTGTAGCCCCTGACTGCTCCCCCATCCATCATTGGCCACTGTCTGGGATCCACTGAGCTCCCCCACCATTTCCTGTCCGATGACGCCTTATTAATAAGCCAGTTTGTTCACATCCAGAAAATGATCTGATTCCGCCTCCTTTATCCCAAGCACCATGCATCCATCAATTGCTTCCTCCACAGGCTTGGATGGGAAATGGGAGTGGGGGAGGGATCCAAATAATAGATAAAACTGCTTCCTGCTATCTCTAGAGAAATAGAATGGATAAATAGATCTGTCAGACGTGTATCATGTTACTGGACAGCAAAGTCTATTTTGTTAAAAAAAATAGGTTAGGACAGGAGGATTTAATCTCATTTTTAAGCTGTTAATATAGAAGGGAAACATATTTTCCTTTATCTAACCCACAGGAAGGGGGGAATCCCAAGGCCACAAAAAAAGAGGAATTCTTAAATTGATTTGATGGTGGACTTTCCCTCACTGAGGCAGAAAGAGTGAGTTCACTCTTGAATGTGAACAACCTCCAGGATGGTGTGGGCTCCACTGTCCTCTGACGCTCTGAGATTGCAGAATCTAGGAATCCCAATAAGTGACTTTCCATCAGGTTCCCTCTTGTAGGTTCCTGAATGTCAAGCACAAAGACCAGTCCAGTCTTGGTCATTGGTATCAAAGGACTAGGAATGGGAGAGGAAGGGAAGGAAAGAGAGGGAGAGAAACCTCTTAAGGACTGAACCCCCAAATGCCAAAGATACCCAGAAGTCCTCACATGCCCTGCAAGTAGTCGTTGGATGGAAGAGAAAGACAAGTATGTCAGTGACAGGGCTTGGAAGGTCTGGGGGAACAGAGCCACGTGAAAGCATATACTTGTTGGGGTGTGGAGTCGGAGAAGGAGTTGAGGTTGGCCTTCTGGGTGAATGGACCTAACCCAGGATCTGATGGGTACTGGGGGAGTTGTGAGGAGAAGGAGCTGGGAACAGAGGTGGAGTCAAGTGCTAGTTATGGAAGGCTTGGTCCATTGCATCAGGGACGATAGGATCAAAGGGTCTGAAAAGAGAAATAAAGGCACAATGGTGCATGGCTCAGATCAGAGAGAAAGTTATGAATCTAGTTTGAAATTCTTAGGCTTTTATAAAAACAGCTTTGACGTATTGAGCCCCTAGTGAGGAGGCTGGGAAGGGACTATCTGTGGAACCCAGCCCTGGCTGCTCCCCAGAAAGGCCTAGTGACCCAGCCATTCCCAGCCTTACAACAACAGCCCAATCACAGAGCTGTGAAGTCAAGAGACAGCGCCCTCAGCAACAACGCACAAAGGGGGAAGAAAAAAAAGGAAAACTGGCTACTTCGGGTGCAGTTCATAACCCTCTAACCCTGTGGATAGATCCAGTATGCCCACCGGAGAAGGACCCCAGTGGGTAGGGACAGAGAGGAGGGAAATGGGGACACCTTCACAAGAGTTGCTCATACAACATATATACTTATTCATAATAAAGATATCAATTAAAAAAGAAAAAAAACTGCCTCCTCCTATCGCATGGGCTTCCAGCTCTGCCTGCACAGCCATTGCCCATGAAGACTGTGCCCCCACCAACCCCTGCGGCAGACACATGCTGTGTCTTTAACACTTGCTGCACCTCTGGGCTCTGTCAGCTGTTCCGCTCCAGGCTGTCTTTCCTGTTTTCCAGGCTGGGCCATCTCCCACAGTCCATCCGGGACTTTTTCCTGGTTAGAGACCCATCACCATCATTTACAGGTCTCTAACCTTGCAGGGATGGAACCATGCACCATACAGCTCCCCAAAGTAGGATGCCACACTCCCTCCTTCCCACCTTTCCTCTCTACTCTTCCCTCCCTCCTTCCCTCTCCCTCCCTCCTTCCTTCTTTTCCTTTTTTCTTTTTTTTGTTGACAGGGTTTTACCTAGGCTCACCTGGAACTCATTATACAGCCAAATATCACCTGGAATTTCTAATCCTCCTGCCTCCACCTTCCATGTGCTGGGATTACAGTCATGCACCATCATGCCTGCTGTATGTGGTGCAGGAGATCAAACCCAGGGCTTTGTGAAAGCTAGACAAGCACTCCACCAAGTGAGCTGCACCTGCAGCCCTGGCCTGACCTGTTCCAGGGAAGGGAAGCTCGTGCCTTCATGGAAGTGAAGTGCCTTTCTGCTAGCCAGGATCACTCTCTCTTCTGCAGTGTGGCTTTGAAGCCTGCCCTTCCTGCCTGTCTTCTCCCCCTAAAGGCATACTATTCAGGAGAGATTCAGTGTGTGCTAAACTCTGTAGATCCTCCTCTCAAAGAAGAAAAGAGAAGAAAGCCTCTTCTTACTGCTTTTCATTAATTTACTTTCAAAGGACATATTGTCAAGCTGAAGATTATGTCTTGAAACCAAGTGTTTATTCCCACTCTCTATAAAACCAGAGATGACAGAGCTCCTGAAAGGTCCTGGGGGAACTGTCCTGGGAGAGCTGTGTGCTTCTTGCTCTGTGTGAGCAAACACCCCCAAAGAAGGAAGGGTGCTGATGTGGCCGAAGGCTGCTACTACCACAGGGATGTGGCATCATCAGAAGAGGGATTTTCAGGGCTGGAGAGATGGCTCAGAGGTTAAGGTGTTCACCTGAAAAGCCTAACAACCCAGGTTCGATTCCCCAGTACCCATGTAAGGCCAGATGCACAAAGAGGTGCCTGCATCTGGAGTTCCTTTGCAGCAGCTAGAGGCCCGGGTGCACCCATTCTCTCTGTCTTTCTTCTCTCTATCTCTCAATAAATTTTAAATAAATGAAGAGGGGTTTTCTGGCCCAGAAGATACTCACCTGGTTGTTTGGGGATCCAGGTAGTTCAGGCTCCTTCATCCTCTCCTCCCCTGCCCTGTGCACCACAGACTTCCCCATACATCTCTCCAGTGGCAGAACACTCAGTACACAGGAGACCTGCAAAACTCAGTTTCCTTAACTGTGAAGCAGGTCTTGAAGGAGATAGAAAGGTCAATACATTTCTTTGTTGAGGTTCTCTGGAATCCAGCAAATAACTCCTGGACCCTTGGAGTCTGTCTGGATTCATAAACCTGCCTTTGCTATCTTGAAGAAAGAAAAAAAAAACAGGCTGTTGACTTATGATCCAGGGAGAGCCGGATACCTGGCTGGCTATTTCAGAAGAAAGAAGTTTGCTTACATCACTTGCCTCATCCCTCTCCCCAACCCCTGTTCTGCTAGCACCACCCCACTCTTTTAGATAAAAGCTCCCTTGCTCCTACCAAAAACTATGCTGGCACCTTGTGTCCCCAGAGACCCAAGGCTGCTGAGATGCAAAGGGTCTCTCTACCACTTGCCTCTCATAAAGCCCGATTCTTTGCTATAAAGATCTGTATTTTCTTCTTCATTTCAAACTCACCTCTCAACTTTGTCCTTACAGACATTGCAACACAGACCTTCAGACACTGTTGATGAGCACAGATACAGCTTTGATTCCTACCCTGTGTTTGTCATACACCCCACTCCCCGTGGACACATAATGACTCCTTCCATGTTCAAGGGCACTCCACGTCCGCTGTACTGGGAATTGCCTACAGAGCGCTGAAAGCAGCTAATGGCTAGCTCTCTATCCCAGCAATCCAGATTTAATTGGTGCAGGGTGCAGCCTCTGGACATCGGGGTTCACAAAACTCCCCAGGTGACTCTTATGTACATCAAGGCTGAGAGCTCCTGAGTTACTGTTTACATCAAGATGGACTTTCTCTGTAAATTGGCCCCCTTGGCCTCGGCTCATCTGGCCGCCCATCACTTTCTAACATGTAGCTGCTACTTCCAAGTAAATCATGACTAGATGGTAATTAATAATGCAAATTTTTTGAAGTAAACTAATGATGAAAACACAAAAGGAATATTTTTTCTCTCAAATAGATGATGTAGGTTTATTTGGCAATAACCCCCTTAATCATATCATTATCCACGGAAATAAAATGGGTGATGCTAATAATTGGCTATATGACAAACATTGTGGTTTCTGACACACTTTATTTTATTTTATTAGTCCATCCACTCCCAAACCCAACACATACACACCCACAACTCCCTCCCCTCAATATTCTTTCTTCCCTTCAAATTTTCTCTCATGTTGGATTTCTGTCTCAAAGATCTCCTCCCTGATTACCTATGGAAAACCTTTCCAAGATCTGGGCCAAGCCATGATATCTACAAACATCACATACTTAGGAAGACCGCTCTTTCCCACCTGTTCTCTTTCAGGAATTATTTTCCGTGCCATAAATTTTGATATTAAGTCAGTCATTGTCACTCATGGCCCTCAAATCTCCTCTAATTATTTTGTGTATATAGTCAGCCTTTTCGAATTGTGACCTCCAACTCCATGAATTGAACCAACTTTGGAAAGAAGACTGGGTAGAGCTTGGGTTAATAACATCTGTACTGAACATTTATAGTTTTCTACTTGTCAATATCCCCATATGCAACATAGTATAACAAAAATCTACAGAGCATCTATACTGAATTGCATATTATAAGTAATCTAGAGATGATTTAAACCTTCAGAAGAAGGGGCTGGGGATGGAGCTCAGTTGATACAGTGTTTGCCTAGCATGCACCAAGCCAAGGCACAAAGCCCTGGGATCATTCCCAGGCATAGTGATGCATGTCTGTAATCTGCAGACAGGAGTAGCAGAAGTTCAAGGTTATCCTTGGCTACATAGTGAGTTTGTGACAAGCCTCCGCACCATGAGATCTCATTTCAAAAATAATAATAAAGTATATGGAAGGATATGGTTGGGTTAAATGCAAATACTATGCCATTTTATATGAGAGGCTCAACATCTATGGACATTGGTATCATTGTAGCCAATGCCTGTATCCATGCCCCATGGATACCAAAAGATGAATATATGTTTACATATATATGTATATATCTTACCAGGCTGTGGAAAGACATTGTGATGGTTAAGTTTTGATGTCAAGTAATCTTGGGTGAGTCTCTGAGGATGTTCACAGGAAGACAGCCTCTCAGTAGGGGGCAGGATGTAAAGAAGCTAGAAGTAAACATCCTTTCCTGTGTGGGCAGTGCAGGAAGGAAATTCCAGAGACTCAGGAAGCCAGTAAGTCTGGGATAGGATTGCAAGACCCCACCCTAGGGCTATATAAAGGAGAAGAAATTCTCTCCTGCCCCACCTGCCTGTTTACTATTGTGTATGTGGTATTGGTGATGGGTTTTTCTCTCTCTTCTCGTACCTGGAAAAGGGGAGCGACCTCTTTTGCATTCTGAAACTTCCCCTGTATCTATAGCTACAAATAAATCCTTTCCTCCCATAAACTGTGCCTGGTTTGGAAATTCATCCCAGCGGTGTGTGGCTGACTGTGACAGACATGAAGCCTCAGTACAGAATTCAACACATAAACATACTGGAATAGAGACTGGGTCTTTAAGAAGTTCACAGTCCAGTAGGGAAAATAAGGACTAAAATGAAATTCCAGTGCAGGGGAGCAGGACACAAGGTGGCTGCTGTGATTGGCTCTCCCAGGGATGGGTCAGAGAGGAGAATGTCCAGTGCAGACCTCATCTGTGAACTGATTCTAGTGTCTGTTCACTTGTTTTACTGACTAGGTCCCTGATATTTGCAAAACACAGCTCTAGGACTCAGGGATACTATGCTGAACAAAACTAACCTGGTTCCCGCCCTGGGCATGGCTGTCCTTTGGAAGAAGACCAATGAGAAGTAGTCACCGCAGATGTTGGACTGGTGACATGTGATGTGGTCTGGTTCCCTGCTGGTTTCATGTGTAGAAATCCTACATCAATGTGAACTTAGGAGGTTGTATTTAGAGATGACTCAATCCTGAAGGTAGAGTCCTCATGAGTGGGAAATGTGTCCTTACTAAAGAGGCCCCAGAAGCACCTTAGCCCTTCCACCATGTGAAGACAGTCAGTAAAATGACAGCCTCGTACTAAATGGAAAACAAGCCTTCCCCAGACACCTGCTATGCAGACACCTTGGTTTTGGGCTTTCACTTGCCAGAATTGTGAGAAATTGTCTGTTATGTCCAAGATAGTTTATTGTTTTAGCATCCTGAATGGACCAGGGCAGAAAGACGAACTGGGTTATGGGTAGAAGCTAGGAGAATTCTGGGGTATGAACTAGATGAAGACAATGGTTTCTGTTGGTTTATATTTGCTCCCCACTGAGAGCAGACATCTTCAGGGAGCTAGAGGTGGGGACAGCGTTCTCACACTCTGGGCCAGGAGGTGCTCAGCAGGCCTGGGTCTGCAGACTCCTTCCTAGGCACGGGGCACCTCCATTCTGGGGTGCAGGGTTGTTGCATTCTCTTCTCCTTTCCCGGATGCCGGCCCTGCACTCAGACCAGGAGCTCCAGCAACTCCAGCGGCCATCTGTTTTGGCGTCTGCAGAGACATGTGTGTGCATGGAGGAGGGGTTAGCATCAGAGAAGCTGCTGGTTGTGGAGGTCAGGAAAGAGGCCAGCCTGGTGCTCCGGCATGGGTCTGCAAGCCCTCCTTGGGGAAATGCTAAGAAAGACCTTTGTGCTCACTGCCTCCACTTCATCTGAAACTCGGGACAAAGTGAGAAGAGGCCACGGGAGGCCATCTCGTGAAATTGAAGATGGATAGCTGGGCAAGGCAGGAGGCGTGCTCCTCTGGGAGAATGAGCACATGTCTGAGGCTGGGGAGAGGCCTGGGAGCAGAGCTGCCCTGAGGCATCCCGAGACCTCTCTGGAAGCAGATTGCTGGGCTTCTGGGTGAAAATTAGCAACCCAAACCCACTGTGACGGTGACAGTGGGTCATGGTATGGGGCATGACAGCAGTCAGCCGAGTCTCTCTGGAAGCCCAGCCTGGGGCCAGGAGCTTCCACAGGCTCTGTGCTTCTCAGCAAGTCCACCTCCCCTCTAAAGCTGAGGTTTGGACTCTAATATCAGAAGGATGGCCTAATCCAGTGTTTTTTTAATCAATAGTTTATATCAGAATTTCTGTTTCCTAAATGAAGTCTTCTATGAACCCCAATATCTCAGTCCAGTGAAAGTAGCGCTACTCTATTTGAAGCTCCAGGAACTATTGGTCTCAGCCACCTCTCCTGGGGCAGCCCCTGGGACTCCAGGCCTCCTCAGATCACCAAGTGAATACCATCCGATTAGATGAGATGTCCAAGTCGCTTCCAGCACTGTAATTATACTCCCTGTTGGGCCAGGCACAGCGGGTTTCTCTGGCTATTTCTCCTACCTCTGTGTTTCTTTCCCCACAGGCAAAGGTTCGCTGGACCTAGGAGTTTAATGGGTCTCTGTGGAGGTTGACAGACACCAAGCCTTGGTTGTCCTTACCACCTTAATCTCTGTCAGGCTTGGTCACAAGCCCACAGGATATCCACACCCTACCCAGAACACTGAATGAATGGAGCACTATGAGCTCTCTGCAGCTGGTTGAATGTCAAGGGAATGATTGCAGGTGTGAGTGTGTGTGTGTGTGTGTGTGTGTGTGTGTGTGTGTGCGTGTGTGTGTGTGTGTGCGTGGGGTGGGGAGACTTGAATGGAATCCTTTGTCCCATATTCTCAGCCTGATCATTAGCACCTTGTATCTCCTCCTCTGCCCTCCACGTGTGCATATGACTCAGCATGACAGTCACTGAGCTTGGTACCCACCCTGGGAGAGACATGTCTACGTGACCCACACTCCTCTCTGTCTCTTGGCTGTGCGGACAGGACCGTGGGAGAACAATAATTATAACTACTGTGCTATAGATCATATCTCTGTCTTCACGTGAGACTTAGCTTGATAACCATCAACTAGTACGTGGCCCCTCCCCATGCCTATAAATGATGGTCATTGAGACTGACGTAGAGTTTTTACTTTTCTTTTAAATTCTGGGAACATCCTAACTCAGACTGTGACTCAATACAATATAAAGGTCATATTCTAGATCTTCTATTAACCCAGTGCTTTGCTCTAGGGACAATGTCATGCTATTAACTCCCGCTGAGTCACCAGGACTATGTGTTTGGTTCATTGTCAACACATGGCTGGAGGAGGTGTGTTACTGGGGAAGGTTAGGGGTGTTATAGCCCAGCTTCCCCTTGCCAGAATCTGGCTCACTCTCCTGCTGCTGTTGTCCACCTGCTATGGCAGATGTGGTGTCCAGCCTCTGCTCATTCCATGCTTCCCCTGCCATCATGAAGCTTCCCCTCGAGAGGGTAAGCCAAAGTAAACAACGTTCCTCCCCTCAGCTGCTTTTCTTTTTTTTTCTTTTCTTTTTCTTTTGGTCAGGTGTTTTGTCCCGGCAATGAGAAGGTAGAAGGTAACTACAACACAGTCTTAACTCCTTATTAGTATGCCAATTCAATCTTATTCCCCTAAAGATAGGATCAACCCAAGTCCCGTGAATATAAACTTCTTTGGAAATGAAGTCTTTGCTGAAATCACACTAGCATGAGGCCATATTAGATGAAGATGGGCCCTAATGCAGTGACCTGTATAGGAGAGAAGAACAGATAAAAATGGAAGGCCATGCGAAGATAGAGACATATACCTACAACCCAAGGAATGCCAAGGCCTGCTGAAAGCCACCAAAAGCCAAGAGAGGCATGGGGCACATCCTCCCTAAAGACTCCAGCTATGCCCCTAGCTGCCAGAAATGAAGAAAATATAAGAGCAATTAAACATGGGGGGAGGTCCTCACTAGAACTCTGCATGTGGGTTATTAGGGTCATGGATGAGAGGGATGAGAAAGGGGGAGCAGGGACCCCAGAGATCCCTATGAGCTGGGCCAGAGTATGATGCAACCCTCTTACCCTTCAGCTCCATCTGCTCACAGGCAGGGCCCTTCCGGCCCAGGCCACACTGGCACTGGCAGCTGGTGCCGTCGAGAACCGGCTCTCCATCATTGAAGCAGGGCCCACAGCGGCAGGAGTTGA
This sequence comes from Zapus hudsonius, assembly GCA_004024765.1. NCBI lineage: Eukaryota > Metazoa > Chordata > Mammalia > Rodentia > Dipodidae > Zapus > Zapus hudsonius. The sequence continues at coordinate 111,208 of PVHP010000213.1, forward strand.
ATTCCAGCAGGTATTGGTCCCAGGCCCTGCGCAGATTCTGCCGTTTGGTCTCCAGGGCCCCCAAGTTTGTGTGCCTCAGCACCTCGTGGATGGGCTGCATCTGTAAGTACAAGAAGCGCCCAGGGTCCACTTGGGTACTGGCCACCTCCTCCAAGCCTAAGAACTGTCTGCCAAGCTTTAGGCAGGTCGGCTGCCTGCTGAGCCCAGAGGCAGACTCCGTGTTCTCTGCCATCCTCAGTCCTCACCACTGCTCAGCACCTGGGCACTAAATGCTCATCTTCCAGACAGAGAAATGGAGGCTCAGGTTGTTCACATCACTAGACCAGGATCACGTGTTTGTTAAATGCAAGAGCGACTCTGAGCATGGACTTCAGTGCCTCTAAAACTTGTGTTCTCTCAAGTCCAAGGTAAGAAGAGAGCTTAGAAGAACATGGGCATCTGGTTTGCTGCCTTCACGCTCTTAGGAAGCAAGAGAAGTGTAAGGTGTTGGATTCTATGATTTGGGCTGTACTTTCTGCTCTTGCTTGTTACCCTTCCATAAAGGCACTGATGAAGGTACCTGTGCTGCCAAGTCATTCTCTTAACGATGTAAGTGTGGTGTCATGGGTGGATGAGGACGGCTGATTTTTCAGCCTGAGCCTTACTCAGGAGGGCTGGTAGGACTGTGACACCCTTACAACATAGTCTGCACCCTAGATGCACACTAGATGCCAGTGAAACACCCTTCTTGTCCTAAAAATCAAACCTGGTGGTATTACAACGGCCCCTGGGGGCAAAGTTTCCTTGGGCTCAGAAGCAGCAGCTGTGGTAGGAATTGAGATGATTCCAGAGCGAGAATACCTAGCTTCAAATCCTAGGTCTCCTGCTTGCAGCTTCGGGGTCTCTGGCAGTGGACCTGCTGCACCCCCATCCTCTTCTGCAGAATCATCCTGTGCTCTGCTATGAGGACCAGGGAGATGATATGAAGAAAAGCCCCATCACACAGCAAAAGCCAAATGACCAACTGTGTGCCCGGGAACTCCTAAATTCCTTTTCTAACCCTGAGAAAGTGCTACCTTCTCACATTCCCTTGATCTAAAGAAGTAGTGAGCATGAGAGATAAGAAGGATCTAAAATAGGGTACCATTTTCATTAAAAGTGATGATAGACTTTAAAAAGCTCATCTTTTCAAAGACGCATTGTGCTTATGGTTTTTGCACCCTTCCACCACCATGCATTTGGACAGAACAATATGATGAGAGCTTTTCTGCAGCCTTCTCACTTATCACAAGAGCCTAAGACTACAGCTGAGGAACTGATTTGTCCAGTCACAGTCAGGCAAGTTTATACAGGATAGAGCCACACTGGGCCAGTTCCACTTCTCTGAAAAGTCAGCAACAGAAGGCCCTTTGCAGCAGCCAAGACAGGTTCCTGGAAATGTGGACAGAAAGACTGTGGCCAATAGACCTAGTTGTGGGGTCAGAGGCCACTGCAGAGCTCTCCAGGCAAGCCAGGACAGGATTGGCTATGGCCTCAGACAAAGGGAGATCACTTACTGGAAGTTTAGGGAATGTGGCCCAATGTTAGGACATCAGTGTGCAATCAATGGACGGCCCTGCGGCTCTGGTCAAAGATGACTCTTGGTTCCAGGCAAGGCCAGACCCATTAGGCAACTTCCCTTTAACCTTGCAGTGGGACTCAGCATTCAAGTTCCCTGTCTTACACTTATCCCTACCCCAAGGCCTCAGGAAATGCTCTTGGGGGAAGACTGGAAATACTTAGTTGGAGGTGAGGGATAGAAAAGAAAAGATCCTAAAATGTTAGAGCTTGGAAACTTAGTGGCAATTATCTCATCCCCTTTTACAGATGAGCAAACAGATCCAGATCCAGAGAAGGCCAGTTATGTAGTGACCCAGCCTAACCTAACACATACACAACATGTCATAGCAGCAAAACAAAGCATAATATAACATGACTCCTGTCTTCGCTTGACCTGAGTATCTGCTATGAACAAACCATCACTGCCAGGCCCTTGGAAAATGCAGATAAGTGAAACATTATTGTCATTCTGGGTCTCAAATAACCCCTAACTGGTCCCCTGTCTGTAGTTCTCTCTCTCTCTCTCTCTCTCTCTCTCTCTCTCTCTCTCTCTCTCACACACACACACACACACACACACACACACACACTTGGTCCCTCCCTTCCTCCTGTGAGCATCTTCTTTTTAAAGATACTGCCAGCTGGGTCACTTCCTTGCTCTAGAGCCCAATGATGGCCTGGTGCATTGGTCCTTCAAGTCTGCACATCTCAGGGGACAGTGAAGGCTGTGACGGAATGGTGGCCTTAGAGACAGAGAGACAAGGCTCAAGTTGGGTTCTGTCATTTGCTTGCTCCAAGCTCTCATGCTGGTCACTTACCCTTTGTACATGTTTCCTCAACTGATATCTCTTATGTGTCCCCTCTCTGACTTTGTAAACTATTGTTTCATGTTCGGAAGCAGAAAAGTGAGGCTCCGAGAGGGAAGTAATGAACCAAGGTCACACATAGGAAAAAGTGGTGGAACCATAACCCCAACTCTACGTGTCCCCTTCTTTCTGTCTGCTCTCAAAGATGGTACGGAGTGTCCAAACCATGAACCTGCCCCTGCCTTACACCTTTGCTCAAAGCAAACACAAAGTTCACCTCTTGACCGTGAAAGTTTATCTATTTCTCCTGATATCAATTTTACAGTTTTTGCCCAAATCACTAATAGCTTGACGATAGCAATTTTCAGACCCGATTTTGAATTACAGGTGCGTGAAAGTGGTCTCTTACTTATTGGAGAAGAAGAGAGATCAAGGTTAATCCACCTGACCTCTCTCTTCATAGAAAGAAGGGTGCTATAATAGATTTTGAGGTTCAGCTGTTGGCTTGTGTTTTAGGAGGAGAAGTGTATCTATGCCAGGAATCTTAAATACATGTAGAAAAATGGGCAGGAGAAGAAAAAAATAGTTGGGAAAACAATGATATTTTTCTTAAACCTTACTGATGCACTCTCCTGTAGATTAATAAAAGTAGTTAGACATCACCTGGAATAATCTATGGCCTTTGAATACAGCATCACTCCTTTATGAAGTTAGCAATATAAGCCCAATTTCTTCTACTTTGCTGCTAATTGGCATTTCAGAGAAGTCCTTGCTGGAGGCAAAGGGGCTGCTACATGCCTTGTAGGTCCTTGGTCCTTCCTCTAAAACACCAGTGGTGACTCCCTTGCCCGACAGCTGGCATACTTCCACATGTCCCCTGGGGACCAAAGTCATCCCCACCCCGTGGCTGTGAGCCACTGTGTAATGCCAGATGAAAGGAGAGAAGGAAGTGAGAACTGGACACTATCACATAGGAGTGACAATTCCCTTGATTTTCCTTGGGCCTCAATTTCCTAGTCTTTTAAGTATTTACTATTATCTGTCACTTTAATAAACAGTTTATAAGATGTGTGTGGTGGTGTACACCTTTAATCCCAGCACTCAGGAGGCAGAGGTAGAGGATTACTGTGAGTTTGAGGCCACCCTGAGACTACATAGTGAATTCCTGGTCAGCCTGGCCTAGAGCGAGACCTCAAACAACAACAACAACAAAAACAAAAACAAAAACAGTATATAAAGTCTCACATACCAGGTATGATTTTTAAAGTCATTATTTGCAAGTTCAAGTTGCTGTTTAATGTGCCTAACCCTGCCACAATTCTGGAACCACCAGAAGTCACCTGGGCCCTGAAGAGCTCTCTGTGGCCCTGGTCTAAATGCATACCCTCCTTCTAGGCAGGTTTGGGCAAGGCCACAATCTCAGTGTGCCATTACATTTAATCTTGTTCTTTGATGGGCTCATAATAAGAACTATGAAATTATACAGTCTGCTTCACTTTCATTCCTCATGGACGTAGGGTTTCTTCAACTGCGAAAAGACTTACCTCGAAATCGATGACCACGGGATTATACTTTAATGATTTCCCCCAGGAACGGTATGTCAAGATGCTGCTGTTTTGTGTCAAGCCACCTGCCCAGCCAGAACTGCCACCTCGTACCCGAGAAATGATGTCTTCTATCGCTGAGGCCTCCTTGTCCCTTTTCCCTATCAAGAGGATGACTACATTAGTGTCTTTCGACTGGCTGGCAAACTCCATGATGAGATTTGGCACGGTGTTCATGTGTTCTCTTGAAAGTTCTTGCCCATTGTTTTAGTGCTTGGCTAACCAGGAGGATGAGGCAGGAAGAAAAGGACCAAGAAGGACCAAGGCTTAAAAGTGGACACATGTGCCCGAGTGGAGCAGACACAGAGAGGCAATTGTAGGACAATGGATGGCTGAACATGCACTCATTTATTCGTGGATCAGATGTTTACTCAGCGCCTCATCTGTACCAAGTAGGGCTAATCAAATATGACAGGTGCTGTGATGGATAGCACTCTGAGACTCAGGTGGGACACAGAAAAGAAAGCACTAAGAGGGAGAAGTCAGCAAGAAAGGTGAGGTGTTTAGAAATTAAGTATTTGCCTGATTAAAATAGAGGATGATGGCGATCAGAGAGACGGGAGTGATCTGGCTTAAGTCCCCGAGGCATAAGTAATCATTGGATATAACTTGGTCTAAAATGCACTTCACCCATTACACTACTATATATAGGCTTGAAGCTTCTGTCCTTCACCTGAAAAAAATACTTAATATATGTTTGATGAGGGAATGGGTAAACACCCACGTTGATGTGTTCACAAAAAGTGTTGACAAATACCCATGTACTCACTCTCTTTCTGTGACCATGAGTCTTTGACTTCAGAGTCATCTTTCCTCTCCCTCTACCTGACAAGACTTCCACAGACCACGTTCTGGGTTCTATTACCCACCCTGTCACACCAGTACTTATCTGGATCTTTGACTTGAAATCTCTATGGGGATCCAAGAATGTCAAGTATTTCTGATGTGGCTTTAGTGTATGCAAGGTGACTCAAAATAGAGACACTACATACGGGTCATGGTTTGGGGTACTTAGCACAGTACTACAGTGTGAGTACTGAGTGAAATGGAATCAGTCATTTTCATGCATGGATGATACATCCAAAGCAAAGTCTGGCTTCTAGTTTGGGTATATCCATTGGTAAACACTTACCAATTTGTTCAGGTCCCAATTTATCACAGTGGCTTCCTGATATACTTCCTCCAAGAGTTATAAAAAGGTTAAATTCTATGCCCAGAGATCCACCAAGGCATGATTTGACGTGTTCCTTGGTAATGCCTGCAGCAGAGAGACAGAAACAAAAGCTAATTTCATCTTCAAAGTCAGAGAGAACCGGCTTGGATTCCTAGTTCTTGAACCCAGTTTCACTTTTCTTTATGGCGCCAACACAGATACTTCTAGAAATAAGAAAGGTGTATTGTATATACTAGTTATTTCAAAATGTCAGCTCTCTTTTTCTCTGTGGTTCCCTCCTGCATCTCCGTGAAGCAATAATTCCCCACATTTACCTCCATAAGGCCCTGCTATTAACAGTACTAGGCAAGGATGCCCTTGGTAGAAACGTCTTCTTCGGCCTCCCCCACCCCCACCTTTCCAAAATCTACTCAAGCTCCTATTCAAATTATATTTATTCCATTAGGCATTTTGGGACCACAATAATATCTACTTTCTTCAAGGCTGTCAGGGTTCTCTGTTTGTGCCTAAATGACCATATTCCCAAAATTCTTTTTGCATATGTGCTCTTTGTACCGGAGAGGCGTCAGAGTCCTACCAGGAGATGTACAGGTCACCAGGTGACACCTGCCTGCCCTTCAGACCCAGCAGGACTGTCAGCCCCACCTCAGCTACTATCTGAACTTGTCTTCCTCTGAGGACCCATAGAGGGTCTTGCAGTTCGCAGATGAGGAGCAAAATCGATAAACACAAGGAGGCATTTTCTTGGGATCACAGAGCCTGTCAGTGAACAGAAGTGACTTCAGGTGCCTGGAGCAAAATATGGAGCACACTGAGCGGTCACCTTTATCTATAGTCAATGGTATTTTCTGAAAATTGTAAACTAAGTCCATCTTTTGAAATGTTCTTTCTTAACTGCAAGTATAAAATAATTACCAGTCATAGGATTATTCCGATAGGCACAAAAGAAAAATAATTGAGGTCTGTCATTCAATTGAGTTAAAGATTAGATTCAATATTTTCAAGGGCATATTAAGGACCAAGC